>PISX010004862.1:0-115124 GCA_004024625.1 Mellivora capensis | reverse complement strand
CGCAGCTACTCGTATACCCTTGACTGAAGAACGGGCCTCTCCTCTATCGGGGAAGGTCGTCCTCTTCGACCGAGTGCGCAGGTTCGGGAGGGACGCACATGGAGCGGTGAGGGAGGAAGGGGACACCCGCCTAGCCAGCCAGATCAGCCGAATCAACCCTGGCGATCAATGGGGTGACAGATGTCGCAGCCAGATCGCCTTCACATCCTCATCACTTACATAGAAAGACTTTTGATGAGAAACTCTGAGGGAACCTTCAGGGGACATTGTCACTGCCCTACCATTATGGCTTAGAATTTATTTCCTCATCTTCATTGACTTGGCAATAGGAATGACTATGCCCAACAGTTTGCCTAGTGCTTGGGAAAGAGGGCACGATAGAATATGGTCAGATCATTCAACTCGTAGTATTTATTGAGTCCTTGTGGGGTGCTGGATGTAGGAACAAAGGCAAATCAGTCACTGTGGCAGCCTCTAGAGATAGGAAGACAACATGGGCTGCCAGACAAATCATACACTTTTGTGGCTTTCATTAGAAAAGCAGTACATACGCATTTCAAAAACTCATAAAACTGCACATAAGTGGTTGAAGTAAATAGAAGGCCCCTTTCCTGTCCTGCCCAATTCCCTTTCCCAGAGGAAAACTTTGTTAATAGTTTATTGGCTGTCCTTCCAGACGTTATGTTTGCATACACAGGCACCTACGTATTTTCTTTACACAATGGAAGTTACACTGCATACACTGTTTTTTCGCTGAACGATATATCTTAGGCCTCCTTACACATCAGAACATTTAGATCTCATTTTTTTTTCATTGTACAATATACGTAACATCAAATACCACTTTTAAGTGCACATTTTAGTGGTCTTAAGTCCATTCACATTGTTGAGCGACTGTCCCCACCACCCACCTCCAGAACTTCCATCTTCCCAAACTGAAACTCTTGTACCCATTAAACCTTTACTCTTCTCTCAGCCTCTTCCTAGCCCCTGGTAACCACCACCTTCTCCTTTCTGCCTCTGTGAATTTGAATACTCTGAGTATCCCATGTAAGTAGAATCATATGGGTTTTACTCTTTGGTGACTGGCTTACTTCACTTAGCATAATGTCCTCAGGGTTCACCCATGTGGTAGCATCTGGTCTCATCTTTCTCTCCCCACTATTATTATGGAAATTTCAAACACATCAAAAAGGTAAAAGAATGGTGTAATGAACACCTGTATGCACACTACCAGGGTTCATCATACCTCAATTTTTAATAAAACATGTGCTTTTCTGCTCATTTCGTGGTGACCTCCAGATTTAATGCAAGCACCACCCCTTCTGCAAAACAGGCCTAGAACTTCCCCAGGCTCAGCTCCTTTCACCTGCTCCGGACTCCACAGTACTCACTACACTCCTGTTAACTGTCACCATGGCTGGGTGGGGACTCCTTCTGGGTGGTGGCAGTGTCTACTGTGTTTGCATTTCTCTTGCCTGGCGTGTGGTAAGTGAGGAATGAGGAAGGGAGGAAAGGAATAAAGGATGAAAGTACAGAGCTGGAGTTCAGGCTGGAGGAAGTGTTATTAGTCTGACGATAATAATTGAAGCCAGGAGATAAGCTTACAAAAATAGGACTAGTTAAAATTGAGGTTTCCTGATTCTCAGGCCACCACATATTTGTAGAAAACAGGAAGGCTTATGGGAGAGCAGTTTAGCAATTGTATACACACATGTCATCGATTTAACATGAGCTTAGCGGGCATGGGACAGGAGTTGAGAAACACTGCTTCCATCTACACATTAATTGTTAAATTAGATACATTTTGGCTTCAGAAACCTTACAGTGTATAGAAAAATGAGGCTTAGGAGGCAACTGGGTGGCTCAGTGGGTTGGGCCTTTGCCTTCGGCTCAGGTCATGATCTCAAGGTCCTGGGATCGAGCCCCGAGTCAGGCTCTCTGCTCGGCGGGGAGCCTGCTTCCCCCTCTCTGCCTATCTCTCAGCCTACTTGTGATCTCTCTGTCAAATAAATAAATAAAATCTAAAAAAAAAAAAAATGAGGCTTAGAATTGAAGAAATAGAATTCTCTATTAGCTGGCATTTGTTTGAGGACTTCACTGCAGCTGGCTCAGCTGATTCCTTTCCCCAGTGTTAATAATGTTCTGAATTGTGTGTCTTTTCTGTCCCTCCCATCCCAGTCCATCCTGGCAGGGCCATCTTACACACACGCCTGATGGCAAGAGTCACCTGGGTTGCTGTTCGAATCTGATTCTTGAGCACCTCTCTGAAGATTCCAGGTCAATAGGAGTGGGGCCTGGTGTTTAGCAAGCACCTCTCGTGACTCTTTAGAGTGGGAAGGTTTGGGAAATACACTAATTACCTGAGACACTTTTTTAGAAATACCATTTGTTTGGGCCCTGTCTCCCCAAAGTTCTATATTAACTGCCGTAGGTGGGCATCTGTTGTAAAAGTTCCTCAGGTAATTCTAATGCGCATGCAGATCACGTAGGTAAAATTCAGATTCTGACTCAGCAAGTCTGGGGTAAGGCCTGAGATTCTGCATGGCGAACAATCTGCAGGTGACTTGGTGCCTCCATTCTGCAGGCCGCACTGGGAGTCATGGGTTCTAGACTGTCCAAGCCTAGCCACGTGTGGCTCTTTTTTTTTTTTTTTTTTTTTTAAAGAAGGAGAGAGAGAGATATCACAAGTAGGCAGAGAGAGGGGGAAGCAGGCTCCCCGCTGAGCAGAGAGCCCGATGTGGGGCTCGATCCCAGAACCCTGAGACCATGACCCGAGCTGAAGGCAGAGGCTTTAAACCACTGAGCCACCCGGGTGCCCCCACGTGTGGCTCTTTCTGTTGTTGTTGTCAGCGCGGGGCTTGAACTCATGATCCTGAGATCAAGACCTGAGCTGAGATCAAGAGTGAGAAGCTTGGGGCGCCTGGGTGGCTCAGTGGGTTAAAGCCTCTGCCTTCGGCTCAGGTCATGATCCCAGGGTCCTGGGATTGAGCCCCGCGTCGGGCTCTCTGCTCAGCAGGGAGGCTGCTTCCCTTCCTCTCTCTCTGCCTGCCTCTCTGCCTACTTGTGATCTCTGTCTGTCAAATAAATAAATAAATAAGAAAATCTTTAAAAAAAAAAAAAGTGAGAAGCTTAACCGACTGAGCCACCCAGATGCCCCTACATGTGGCTATTTTGGTTTCAAGTCCTTAAATAAAATTGAAAACTGAGTCACACTGGTTACATTTCAGGTGCTCAATAGCTTTATGTGGCTGGTGGCTGCTGTGCTGGACTGTGTGGCTGTCGAGCATTTCTGTCATCCCAGAAAGTTCACTTGGACAGTGCCATTCTGCAGCCCCCTTTTCCTAGAATGTTGCTTGGGTTGTGCCCTTACCCTGGCCACTTTGGGAACCTTCCTATTTTCTACTACATTAAGTCCCAAATTCCTCCCTGGAATTTCCAGGCCTTCTTTCAGATGTCCCCATTGTGACATGTCCTATCCACTGTTATCTCCCCTTGCTTTTGAGAGTGTAACCTTCTTTTCCAAGTGAGGCCATTTGCCCCACTGCACCACAGATGTGCTGTGCCTGCTGGAAGCTCTCCTGGGCAAGTAGGTTTGGAGTGCAGTGGCCAAGTCCGTCAGCTTTGGTCCTGGCACCTTGTAGGCACTCTCTTTGTAAATGTTCAGTGAACTAGTGTAGTCTCTCTTGCTTAAATGTAGCTCTCCAGATATTCTCCACTTTTAAAGGCCCCTTTCTCCTAATGCTTTCCCTGACCTCTCTAGATCTGTGTTTGTTCACTCTGAATTTCAGCCTCATCCACCCACCCATCCTCCCAACCATACATCCATCCATTGAACAGGTATAAAGTGACTACCATAGGGGATGCGCTGGGAATATATTGGTGAATAAAACAAACGTGGTGTGGTTCTTTTCCACTGGAGCTTACCTTCTAATGGGGAGATAGACAGTAAACAGGTAAACAAGCAAATATCTAGTTAGAGATACAATGTCATAGCAGCTAAGACAGAAGAATGAGGAGCCAGCCATGTCCAGTCTACCTTGGGAGCCTCCCTCTACTGATGGGCAGTTGTTCACTCTCTAGAACTTGATCCTGTGCTGATGGGCACTAGCTTGTTTCTTCAACTAGATGGCAAGCTGCCCGTGAGCTGAGACTGTTTTGCTGTGATTCTGTGTTCTCAGCGTCATGCTAAGCATGTAATGGTGTCACAAATCAGTTTCCTCTGAGACTGCCACTCCAATCCTGAACCATAACTGGGACCCTCAAGGCACAGGCTTCCTCTCAATTACTCTAGACCTAGGTGTCTTAATCTCCGGAGGAATGGTTTTTTTGTGTTGTGAGGGAAAATAACCAGGCCCCCTAGTAGATTGTGGGAACATTGCTATGCAAACTAATATTTGGCTTCCAAGCACCCTTTTTCCTTTCCTGATTTCTCTCTCACAGACCAGTCTCCCATTTGTTTTCACTGACTTACTAGCAGTTTGGTGGAAAGAAGGCTGAAGTTGGGCTCGTTGATTTATTCAGCCATTTTTTATTGCACCCCCCATTCTATGCCAGGTACTGTGTCCTAAATAGAGCTGGTCAGGCACCGTCCCTATACCTCACCAGTGCATTCTGGTCCTGAGTCTACTGCCAGTTAGCTAGATAACCTCTAAACCTCTGTGTATTTATCTTCCAAATGGGGATAATAATATCAATTCTTCTGGCAAATATAGTCATTAGGAGCCAGGTGTGTGAAGAACTGAATATGTCAGCCTGGAAGAGTCAGGTGTTATCACTGTTGATCTGAGTCCTGAGTCATCCTTTTCTTTCCGACTGATGGTGGACTTGCCCCTTCCCAGCCTTCTCCCCCATTGCCAGAGGTGCCTGTTTGCAGCAGGCCGTGGCTCCCAGGGCTTTCGCTGTCCTGTGCTCTGTGTTCATTCTCTAGGTCTTCATGACACCCGCTCCCACTGCTGGTCCTTCCCATGCAGCACACATGGGTCACTGCCAGCAGCTCCACTTGTGCCCAGGGCACTTCAGACACAGGCAGGCTGTTGTGTTAGCAAATAGCTTGGAGAACGGTGATGTGCCTGAGCTTGTTCTTGGGCCCTGTCCGCATCTGCCAGAAGAAGCTGGTTTTCCTGACTCAGCCATTGTGCCAGCACAGTCTCTTAAGCTGGGACATCAGAGGGATGTTTAGCAGGGGGCATTTGGAACAGGTTGACTGTTTTTCCACCAAACTGTCAGCACCCCATCCTGGACTTGGCCCTTCGTGGCAGCAGGCCTGAAGTCAGACCTCATATGCCGCCGTGTCCCAGAGGCCAGTGGACAACATCACGCTGAAGGCATGATCTGGGGTCTTCAGAGCCTGTGACGGCCGTGATCTCTGAATTCGCACAACAGTGCTGTGGGCTGGGTCTTACTGTACTTGTCTGGCTCATGAGGAACTGAGGCTCAGGAAGGGCTGGTGGCTTTCCAAGGGCCACACAGCTGTCAAGTGACAGAGCTGCCGTCTGAACCTAGGTCGTCCGATCCCTAGATCTCACTGTTGGCTCAGCTGTAGCCACAGCGGCCTGCCAAAGCAAGCTCCCGATTCTTGCATGTGACATACTACACGGAACAGAACGCCTGTACGTGATCTCACTTTTATTAATGCAAAGATGCTATATGTAGAGCAAGCACCTCCGTCTCTGTTTCATAGATGATTAGTGAATTGTCTACCACCCCTGAGCTTGGTAGTGGCCGGGCCAGGACTTGCCGGCCTTCTGATTTATACGTCGGTGCTTTCTCTGGGTCCACATTAGCATGGCACCCGGACAGAGCAGCTTCTTGGGGCCTTTCCCCTCAGTCACCCCCCCATCCCCTCCCCTTCCCTTAGAGGTCCAAACTAGAAAATGGCCCTAGTCCATGGCCCAGGTGCTGATTAGTGTCTGTGATACTTGATATCTGTGGCTTCTCGACAGAGCCCTCCTCTGTGCTGCAAAGGACAACATTAGACATACACACATGCACATGGGCTCTGAGCGCTCCCTCTGGCCCATGGCGGTCCTGTTAAACAGCCTGTTCCTCTACTTGAGGCAGGGCCAGCCGTAGCCAACCCAGAGATGGGTGACAGTGAGGCCAAGGTGCCGGGTTTCCTCTCCTGAGAGCCAGCTGCCTTGCAGATATGTGCCTTTGGACCAGGAGAAAGGTCCAGTCTATGCCCACCTCTGTTTCGGGGAAAAAAATACCCACCCACAGTACTCTGCCCATTCCTTGCAGATAACGGTAGGAACACTGTATCACCTTTTCTCTTCTTGGCCTCACAGGTATTGCTGGGTCATGTACGGTGTGGGAGAGTGTTGGGAGCTGTGGCCTGGGAGGGCAGCCAGGCATGAACCCCATCTCTGCATTAATCTTAGCCAGTCACTCGGCCTCTCTGGCTTCCATGTCCTTCCTCTGCATAAAATGAATGAGTTGGACCAGATGCTGAAGACCCTTCCGGTTCTCCCATGTAGCTACCCTGTTTTCTCTCTTGTGGTGTCTGTAAGGTCTTTCCAGTCTGATTCTGTGGTTGCCAGCATGTTCACACTATCCCCACCTTTTGTAGGTATGGCTCTGCCAGACTCCCTAGAAGACAAGTTGTACTCTCTTTTCCAGGGGATCCTTTCGGATGACCATGGGCTGGCTGCTGCACTCTGGAGAACCTTCTTCAACCAGAAATGTGAAGACCCCCGGCAGCTTGAATTGTTGGTGGAGTATGTGAGGAAACAGGTGAGCAGCCCTACCCCTCCCCTCCAGAGGCTCACAGAAAGCAGGTCTTTCTGAGGTCTGGAGATGCTGCACTTTCAGAGGATTGTGAGAGGTCGAGTTCCCAGAGGCCGTTCTGAGGGAATTCTGACCACATCCTGTCAGCAGCGGTGCTGGTGAAGAACACCTTCTGTGTGTTCAGTCGTGAGCTAGGCTGGGAGTGGGAATGGGGTAGAAGCAGCAGCTCTGAGGAGTCTGCTCTCAAAAACTTTTAGGCATTCATTCACTACACATTTGATTGCTTGTTACGTGCCCAGTGCTGCGTGAGACCCCGGACACACACAGTCCTGTAGGATATGGGAATGGGGTACAGTGTAGTGTCCCACTGTGGCCCCCCTGCCCCCCACTTTGAAGCTCCAAGGTTCATGTTTCCTGCTCCCAATTTCTAGCAGAGCTGGGCTCCAGGCAGCATTCCACGGGCATCCTTCGAGACTCTCCCTGCCGAGTGCTAGCCACAATCAAGTAGGGTCCTCCTACTTCATTCGCCACCCCCTCGCCTTCCAGGGCTCCCTGACACCAGAGTTTCTAAGAGAAAACTCCACAGAGTGGGGACTGCTTAACTACATCATTTTCCTTGAAACCATGGCTACCTCACTTCTTGATCTCTCTGTCCTCCTGATCCAGTACTGATGGGAAACCCATACTTCATAGATGAGTGAACTGAGTGGCAGAGAAGAGGAACATAGAGGCTTTTCCAGGGTCTCCCAGTGAGTCAGCCCACACAGCTGGCCTACAACCCCAAGCCGGTGATTCATGTAGCCACTAGAGGCCTTAGCTGCTCCAGACGGCTCATCAGCTCAGGCTGTCCCATGAGTCACACCTTTGCTTCATGGGCCTGGGCCTGGAGCTGAAAGGGCCTCACCCCACAGTTATTCTCTTACTCACCTGTGTCCACAGCCTTCAAGCTTTCAACAGCCAGGAAGGGGAAGGCCAGGCCCTAGCTCTTAGGGAGAAGACAGGGCCAGCAGGAGCAACTTGCTGATTGCTGGAAAAACCACACAGTGGGGCTCCTCAGACCCAGAGGGTAGAGAACCCCAGAAGCCAGGACTTCTGTTTGACCATTCTTCAGATCTGCCAGAGCTGGGAGAAAGCACTGTGGCCAGAGGACTCCACCCACGGAGAGCTCTTAAGACTCACACTGTTGACTGGCCTCACTGTCAGACACAAGTAGCAGTTGGCAAAACAAATGCTGTGTTTTTTGAGAGACCAACTTAACTTTTCCATCTGCCATTGTGGGCTTGTGTCAGGGGCCACAGCAAGAGCACAGCTGGGACTTCTCCAGTCCCCAAAGAAGGGACTGTACACAAATCCCTTAGGAGTCCCCATATTGTCCAGTGAGAGGCAGGCAATAGGAAAACAGTGATGGGGCTCTCTTAGGAAAGCAGGGAGCTTTGATGGGGACCTGGTCCTGCCAGCAAAACTTCTGAATATCTGCTGTGTCAGGGACTCTGTTGAGAAAGCAGAGATTCATAGGACCCAAACCTGCCCTCGAGCCAGCTCATGGTTTGGTGAGGGGAACAGTCAGGCACAAGGCTAATAACCCTGGAATAAGTCAGTCTGTGAGGTGATACAGGTAGGAACAAAATACTGTGAAAGGCTGAAGGAGGCAAGACTATGAGTGAGCGGATCAGGAAAGACCAGGAAGCTGGGCCCTCAGCAGACTAGTCCTGCGCCGCCATGATCCTGGTTGGTCTGGTGGGTAGCCCAAGGGCCAGTCAGAGGTTATGTCGGGATTTTCAACACAGAAGATGGGCAGAGAGGTGGCATGAGGCACAGAAATGGAGTTGTTGGAAAGAGGAGTGTATTTTAGGCAAGGTATTGGGTCCGTTGCTCTCCTTGCACTGGAAGACAGCAGGACGTGTGGAAATCTAGACCTGAGGTATATGTGAGAGACGGGTTGAGTTCAGGGGTCAGCAGCCTGAAGGTGACAGAACAGGAGTGAAGGAATTCTTGGAAGAGGGAGAAGATCCAAGGAACTAGGATGAGGCCTCTGACTCCTGTCCTCTTTCCTCCCAGACGCCTTCTCACCCCACACTGGAGCTTCATCTTTCTGAATCCAGTGCCCATTCCTGATGTGACCCAGCCCTCCCCTTGATTTGGCCTGTCCACTGGAAAGCGTTTCTCATTCTGCTCTCCTTACTAGCAGCAGCCCGGGGAATCCTCCCAGAGACTTGGCCACTCATTAGCTCACCTGCCTCTTGCCGAGCTGCCCAGCCTCACCTCCCCTGCAGCTGCTCTCCATTCTCCATTGCAGGAAAGCTCCCCCAGCCAGCCTAGTGGGTGAAGCTGGACCCACTGGTCTTCATGGAAGCCCGCTAACTGTGGGGTCAGAGCTCACTAGAGGACAGTGGAGGCATACATATTTAAAATAAAAAGTTCCAGTGACTGCAGTGTACATTATTGTATCGTTCAATCTCTTTATGAGTCCTGTGGGGTGCACGTTACTGTCCCCTCTCTCAGACAAGGAAACTTAAAGCTCAGAGAAGGGAATTGGCTCACCGTGAGTAACACCACCACCCTGAATGGACAGATAAAACTCATATACACATCCCAAGGACCCCCACTATAGCCACCCTAGAAAGTTCTTGCAGTCCACAGAGTCGGGGCATGATGGAGAGTTCCCTAAAGCCTTCCCCATGAGCTGCCCCAGTAACTCATTTCTTCCAACCCACTGTAATGAAATAGTCTGGACGATCAGAGACCTGCTGTCCTGGGAGCTGGGATGGTTGGACCCACTCCCCCAAACCCCCCAACCTCCCCGTCCTCACCATTTGAAGGCTGTTTCCTTAATGCCGTCTTACATCTCTCCTGCCCTTGTCCCTGCCCTCTGTTTCCCGCTCCCTCTGTTACAGATGCAGTACTTGGACTCCATGAATGGGGAGGATCTGCTGCTGACAGGGGAGGTGAGCTGGCGCCCTCTTGTGGAGAAGAATCCTCAGAGCATCCTGAGGCCTCATTCCCCGACTTATAACGACGAGGGTCTTTGATGGGCTGGTGTCTCTGCACAGCTGGCCAGCTGGCTTTGAGGAACTGCCAGGAGAGTTTGGCTCAGAACCCTGCAGAAAGTGGCCTGAACTGACCTGGGAACAGCATCTGTCAAATACCTGGCCCCATTTGCATTGATTTTCCTCTTAGTATGCCCAGGAGTCTGACCTGGCGGGGTACAATGCTGGGAAAACCCTTAGCTCTTCTGAGGTATCCTCAGGAGAAGCCTGGAGCAAGAGCTCCCCAGCACACTTTCCTCTGGTCCGCTCCAGTAACGATGTGATTGACAGCTTTCCCCAAAGGCCGCAGAGGGATGGGGATAGGTTAGCAAGGGGACACTTCCACCAAGGACCCACCATGGCCAAGAGGCAGTTTGGCGTGCTGCTGAGTCAAGACGGGTAACCATGCTCTGTCCTCCGGCTTTGAGCCGTGGGGTTGAATTGGCCATTAAAAGAAAGAGACCTATCTCTGCCATGGTTCTTCTTTATTCCCGGGTTTTTAGAAACTTACCTGAGATGGCAGTTGCCATAAGCTGAGGACCGCCCCCCAGCTCTGTTAGAGATAGGCGGGCGAGAGGGTCTGCTGCTGCTTTTGTCTCCAATTCATGGAGATGTCACTGTTCTGGCCAAGCCATAGCCTTGTCAGGCTCCATCATCTGGGACCCAGAAGCCCTGGGGCTTGTCACATCCTGTGTCATTTGGAAAGAAGCCCCAAGAACATAGGTCCCTTTGTCACTTCCCCACTGAATGAGGGGGGGAACAAGCTGTCTTTCCTCTCTTGACTTCCTTTATGTGAGTTACTGAGGAGAAGAAGAGATCCTTTCTGGCTTCTTTGTACCAACCCAGGGCCCAGCCCCATGCCCAGCTTCTGGAACATGTGCTGCAGAGCCAGCTTAGTCTGTGCACTTGGGGGTCAGTCCCCTCCTTCCCGAGTGTGGGTCAGCTCTTGGGGGACTTTCTTTGAATTAAAGACAGGGGGCGGGGAACCATAGTGCCCCTCCTTCTCCCATCAAACTTCCTTCATTTAACTTGCTATAAAATGAGTCATATAAAGAAATTCTATATGGGTGAGGTATATCCCACTTCTGTGAAAACATTACAAATCAGACCGCCTTCTCTGAGTTTATTTAAGATGCTTTTGTTGAGAGTGGAGTTCTAGAGTGAAGCCCCCTCTGTGTGTGTGAGATAGTAACACCTTGTAACTCATTACAGCTGGGCACTATTTACATAAACCAGAGTTGAGCCAGGCAGGAATTTGCTGATTAATTTATTTTTAATGGAGTGAAGTATACCATGCACCAAAATAAACTTTACTGTGTGTACCTAACTGCTCCTGGAATGGATGGAAAAATTAATGGAACAGATTTTGGCTCCCAGCTCCACACATTAATTCATATATAAAAGTTATTTGAGCCTTAACCCATTTGCTGCCCAGGGCAGCTCCCCAGCCACAGATCCCAGCCCACAGCACAGTTCAGCTACTGGGCTTGCTGGAGAATCACGGAACTGCAGATTGAGAAGAATCTTTAGAGGTCACGAAGTCCAGCCTGGGTCCAGAACCTGACTCCCCTTCTCAACATCCCAGCTGGCCTCTGTCCACAAAGGCCGTTTATGAATACATCTGCCTGCAGAGCCCGGTCGAGTCTCCGTAAGCTGAGTACTCGTCAGACAGCGCAGCTTGTAACTCGGAGCTGCGTTTGAAAGGACTGAATTGGAGCTATCAGGTCGGGGATGTCCCGAAGCCCTCACTTCCAGACTGCTGGCGTCTTTCTCCCACTACACACCTCCTTTCCCCTTCAACATACAATCCAGGCTCCTCGAGGCTGCCAGGCTCATCTTAATTTGACCTGTTCTTGTGTCTGAGTCTCGAATTCATTTCTTCTCTAACCAAACTGGACCACTTGGGGTTACCTGAAGTGATCACCCTGTATGTTTCCTCTACCTGGAATCCTTGCTTCCCCATCTGACTAGAGAAACCCCATGTGTGCACGCATACCCACCTCCCCTGCCCAGCCTTGTCCGCCCCAGAGGCGAACTATGGCTGATCTCCCCACCCTCCTTCGTGCACTGTGAGCTGCTTCAGAGCGGGCACTGTGTTTGGGTCAGTCACCTTTGTTTTTGTAGCGCCCCAGGAGCGCCTGGCTCACAATAGGCATCGGTATAGGCTTAGACAAATGAAAGAAGGAATGCATGATTAGATCATCCGTCGATTATCAGTACCAGCCCCACGAAAAAGTCCCTTTCTGGATCATTCTCTGACCTGCAGTTCAGCTTATTTTAAGAATCCAGTACAAAGTACCTCCATTGGCCTTTGCATAGGCCAGAAAACTAAATGTTCATTCTGTAGCTACATGTTTTTTTTTCTCTCTCTCTCTCAAGTAATCTCCACATCAACGTGGGGCTCAAGCTCGAAACCTGCAGACCAAAAGTCTCATGCTCCACTGACGGGGCCAGCAAGGCGTCCCTGTAGCTATACATGTTTCTACTGTAAATTGTTATTACACAAAACAAATGAAGGACATTTTTTGCCCTCAGGGAGATTGCTCTTTAGAAATAATTTTGTCATTTATTTATACTTCCAGAAAGGATCAAGCAAATCAAAAGACACAGTTATAGTAAAACTACAACGTGATTAGAACAAAGTTTAAAAGATAAGATGCAAGTATTGGGAGGTGGGAAAGGGAAATAATCGTGTCAGAAAACCTGTACTGCTAATAACCAATTTTCATGGGATTTTTTTGGTTAATTTATAAAGTAGTTTCAAGATATTATCTCAGTGGTCCTGTAAAATAGGTATCCTCATCATTCTTAACCCCTTTCCACAGGTGAGGGGACAAAGGCCCAGGTTATCCAGCCTCGGGAAGAAGGGGCCCAGTGTGCCCCAGTCCCCATCTTCCAACCCCAGGGCCCTTGCTCTCTCCCCATCCCACACTGCCCCCCACAGGTCAGCAAGGAAATCTGCAACCGAGTATAATCAAAGGCAGAAATGGGAATCAAGGTTCTAAGCGTTCTCGTTGTCACATAAAGGAAAGTATACTTATTCACTAGAAGAAATGTTTCAGAGAAGAATGTATTGTAGGGATGTTTAATGAGAAACACCAAAAACTGCAGTGAATAGTATCTCTAAGATTTCAGTTTTGCCTTTAAGTTTGAGAACCATAAATGATTGCTGTTTCTTACATCAAGCTGAGATTAAAGCCAAGTCCCCAGTTCAGCCAGTATTTTTTGCATTTCTGTTCTGTGTCAGACACTGCTTGATATTTTTACTTGTTTTCTGTTTTAATCTTCAGTGACAAATCTGTGCAATGTTACTAAGCTCCTCTTTCATTGAGGGAAATTACATGAAGCTCAGGGCGGGCAGATTAACTCTGCATGCAGAACTCCCAAGTTCAGTGTGCTTAATTTCGGAGAAGGAGTACTGGATGGAGAAAAGGACCATGTGCTACACAATTAAAAAGTAAAAGGAAGCCTTCAGTGATATTCCAGCTGCATGGGCTTGTATGGACACATTCTTATACTAACAGGAAAAATCAGAACAAGGAGGTTAGACCTCAGAAAAGCCCCGAGGGGAGTCGGGACATAAAGGATGGGCAAGGTTTAGGTAGGTGGAAAGAAAAACAGGAAATGGGGAGCTGCCTGGGGGAAGGCACAGAATAGGAAGCTTCTTCAGACTCAAGTGGACCGCTGAGTGGTTTGTTAAGGGCAGAAAAGGTTGCAGAGAGCTGGGTGGGGCCACGAGTAGGGGAAAGCTGGGTAACTACAGCTGGCAGGCATTCTGGGTAAGGACAGAGACCTGCTGGGGGTGAAGATGTACAGCCATGTGCAAGGTAGATTGGCTCAGTCAGGAACCAGCCATCTAGGCTTAAGGGGCTGGGGGGGTGATTGTAGGAATTCGGAGGGAAACTCAAACCCCAGAGACATTGCAGAGAAATCCTGGGGACTTTGATACCTCCCTGCACATGCAGCTGAAGAAAAGCCATCTGGAGCTCTCCTGGAAACCAGGAGATGGCAATGTCAGGCAGAAGACAGAAGCTCAAAAAAAAAAGAGAATGCCCTGTACTGTGTTTTTCCAAGTGCCACATTATGCTATGGGATAGGGCAGGGATTATTGCCCCCATCATGCAATAGGGAAACAGGTCCACTGAGAAGAAGCCACAGACTGGTACAAGGTGACCCTGTAGCAAAGCTTACCAGTCTCCTGTCTTGAGCCCTACTCCATTGCTTTTGGTGTGTGTTGGTCGTATCTGTATGGGAGCCAGTCTGGTGGAAGGTGCCCCAGGGAGGGGAAGAGAGGAACTTGACGTCAGGGGATGATTAGGGTGGAGGGGCTAAGGACTTTGGCTTTGTCTTTCATGTAGAAGGGGCACTTGAACGAAAATGGATGAGCTCCCAGAGGTGAAATGTAGAGGGCTGACCAGGGACTAGGTTGGGTGTGGGAGAAAGCATCCCAGGGTGGGTGGTGTGGGGACAGGAGGGTAGGGTGAGTGGGGAGAAGTAGGAAGAGCAGGAACCAGCACAGGAAGTAGAGGCTGGAGTAGAAGTCAAGGGAGAGGAAGCTTCCAGAAGGAGGATGTTCTTAATGTTGCATGCTGCAGAGTCGGGGCCAGGGAGTAAGTGACTGAGGCTCGGGCTTTAGAATATTACAGGAACAAGATTTCTTGAGAGAATACAAAGATTGCAAAGGGTTAAGAAGGCAGGATATGGCAGCGGCTGTAGTATCTTGGTAGGTGCCTAGCTGAAAAGAAATGGAGAACGATTGGGCAGGAGTTAGGAGAGTAGGGTAAGAACTACCCTTTTTTTGCAGCATGGAAGAAGGCTGAAGATGTGCATGGGGGTGAGGAGCAGCCTGAACAAATGTAAAGCACTCAGTGGAGTAGGAGACCCCTGTAAATGTTAGGAATCATTAGATCCCTTTGGAAGTGGGAGCCTGGCCTTGACAACAAGAGCCTAGCTTTGGAGGGGAGGAGGGAACTTTCTCCTATGACCAGAGATTGGAGCCAGATGGGGACAAGGGATTTCTGAGGTGAGGCCTGGGGGGGAAAGACCAGTCCGTGCTGGTCTCAATGCCCAGGGAACCTAGAATTATCGGCCATTGAGGTGAAGGGGAAAGGAAGGTGGGGGGGAGCTGGCAGGTCTGTGGGCAGAGAACAAGACAGTCCCCAAATGTTTGAACTCTTCCCTTGGGAGCAATCCTCCTGTACTTACTCTGGTTCTGCCCTCTTATAGCCATCCCACAGCATCCCACTATGCCTTGCCCACCCCTACCACTGGGTTTGGGCTTAGGGAGGGGTAAGCCAAGCCCCTGGCTGTGATCCTCTGCCCATTCAGCCCTGCCCCTGTGTTAACCAGCCATCACAAATCATCTGTGGCTTCCAGAAGACTTCCCTTGAGCCATGCTGGTGAGCCTACTCACTACTGAGGGGAGAGAAGGTCCTAGAGATCCTGACTGGAGAATTCCCAGGAAGGGAGTCTTCAAGTACTGACCTGTAATATCAAAAAGTGATGGGGGGAAAAAGGTGATGGAATATATGAGTGCTAGAAAAGACTTGGAGACCTCCAGCCCAGCCTTCTTAACATCACACATGGGAGGCTGTGGTCCTGAGAGGCTCACTCAAGGTTTCACACTTGTGAACCAGAGCCACGGACCTGTGCTGGCTTGTTTCTTCCCTAAATTTCTCTCTCCCAGTTGACAGAAATGGCTCCTTCACCTCCCAGTCACCATCTGAGAAAAAGCCTGCCGCAGGGCTGTACCCTCTTTGGGGATGGGGAGGTGGAGACATGGTTCCTCTAAGGTTCTAGAATGGGTCATGAGCTCTAAACCTCAAAGCACTTGGTTTATACCTTGGCTTAACCTGTGGCTTATAATTATTTATGAGTCTTCCTTCCCCACTAAATTGTGAGTTCCTCCAGGGCAGAGACCAAGTCTTACTCATCTTTGGGACCATAGTGCTGGCCTAAAAGAGGCATTAAATACATGTTGGATGAACTGGAAGGACAGAGGGAGATGAGGGGTTGGGATAGGATGGGGAGGGTGAAGAAGCTGGACCAGTAATGTTGGGGGCTTAAGAGATCATTAGATAATATCTCCTCCTAAGTTCAAAATGAACTGAGAAATAAGACATAAGAGACAGACAGACATGAAAACTGGTTTTTTAACCAATATTTCTGACAAAGCTGATTAAAGAATGTAGTTTTTACTCTCTGGTCAAATGTGGTTGTTAATAACCTTCTAAAACTTGGGGTGCCTGGGTGGCTCAGTTGGCTGATTGTCCAGCTCTTGATTTCAGCTCAGGTCATGACCTCGGGTTTGTGGGGTTGAGCCCCAGCGTCAGGCTCTGCGTTCAGCCAGGAGTCTGCTTCTCTCCTCCTTCCTCTCTCTCTGCCCCTCCCCTGGCTCTTGTGCACGGGCACTCTCTTTGTCTAAAATGAATAAATACATCTTTATTTTTTAAAAAAATTTTATTTACCTGACAGAGCACAAGCAGGTGGAACGGCAGGCAGAGGGAGAGGGAGAAGCAGGCTCTCCGATGAACAGAGAGCCCGATGTGGGACTCGATCCCAGGACCCTGGGATCATGACCTGAGTAGAAGGCAGAGGGTTAACCGACTGAGCTACCCAGGTGCCCCTAAATCTTGAAAAACAAACAAACAAAAACCTCCTAAAACTAACCATGCTCGCCTCCATACCCTCCAAAAGAGCAGACCTCTTCCTCCTTGTTACAGGGACAGAACTTCCTCTGGAAACTTACCATGTAGATCAATGAAGAATATGCTATCTTTGCCTACAACAGAACAAAAAAAGAGAAGGGGTTGGGGGTGGGGCAGAAAGATTAAGCCACCTTCCAAGCCACCGGACAAGCCTCCTCCCTTGGACTGGAAATCTGAGTGAAGAGAAAAGAGGGGGGTAGTCCTCTCACACCTCCCCCTCCAGGAAAGTAGAGTGGGAATTCCCTCCCTGTATGGAAACACTAGTGGGGACAAGTCTCCCCCCATCAGATGGGATAGGTGAATGAATGGCTAGAGGGGGGTTGAGGGAAGGAAGACGCCGTCATCACAATGTCTGCAGGCTAGAACCCAGACATAGCTACCTGTCCAAAATAGAATGCCCAAATCCTCATTCCCGTGATCTGCCTGCCAGAATGCTCATCTGTGTATGGAGAGTGAGGAGAGGACCTTGCCTCCTCTGAGCCGGAATAAGAGGCCAAATCTCAGAGCCACACTCCACTGACACAGCCAGAGGGCCATGTTCACATTCAGAGCCGGCCTTCAGTCTAGAAAGGACGGCAACTGATGAGGGGATCGCCTCTGGTTGCTGCTTCATGTGTCTTCAGGCCTCTACCAAGCCCCCACCCCTTCATGGCCAGAGAAAGCTCTAGAATCCAGCATGTACTGAATTACTCCTCCTCTCAGGCACTTGCCGTAGAAGAGCCCATTTATTCCTCGCAAAAACCTGGTGAAAGAGGTGAGGTTGGTCCCATTTTACAGATTAAGCCAAGGTGATTCAAGAGTTGTGATTGTCCAACGTACCCATTATGTGCCAGAGCCGGGGGTGGGGTGGGGGCTCCTGAAGGCCTGTGTGGTGCTCGAGAACAGAGGACCACACCCATCTGGGTTGTTTCTGGGAGTCTAGTGCTTCAGGCCACTCTCCCCCTGGGGGGCTGCTTGGTAAATGATCCTAAAACACAGCTCTAGGAATCTTGCCAGCCTTGCACCATGGTCTGTACAATGAGAGCCAGCAACTTAGCTGGGCAGTCTGCAGAGTGTGGTTCCAGATGCCCTTTCCAACAGCCCCCATCTTCCTTCACAGCCATGCCCTCACCCCTCTAGTCCTCCTCCTGGGAATGCCCTGCTTGTCATTTTGCACAACTGCCAGTCTTTCTCATCCTTTGCCATCTAGCTCAGGGACCCCTCACTGCATGTTCCTGGGTCTCTAACTCCCACGTCACTTCACCTTGATTCAAGGGATTGGGCGCACCATAGCTCTCTTATCCCTGGCGGCTCGACCCGGGAATGTTGTCTCCAGTGATCCAGAAGTGCCACAAGAAATGTATGTGGCAGTGTTGGCATTGGAACAGCCTGCAACTGACCATCTACAACCCATCCTCTGCTCCTACCAACCCCAATGTGACAATCACCTGTCCAGGTGCCTCTTGGCTTATAGGAGACAACAGACAGGGTGTCTGGGTGGTTCAGTCATTAAGCGTCTGCCTTTGGCTCAGGTCATGATCCCAGGGTCCTAGGATAGAGCCCCGAATCGGGCTTCTGGCTCCATGGGAAACCTGCTTCTCCCCCTCCCTCTTGTGTTCCCTCTCTTTCGCTGTATGTCTCTCTCAAATAAATAAGTAAAATCTTAAAAAAAAAAAAAGACAACAGACAGGGCTAAATGGCCCCCAGGATGGCAGAATGATGCCAGGCAGGCGTCTGACACATCTCCTGGATGTGACAATATTTTTCGTCCTTTTAATAACAGTTATTAAGGGGCCCATGCCAGCACACTGCAGCCAGGCTTTGCTATCTGTGTGCTCCTGTCGCGTTGGGTCTCCACCTGAGGCCCAGCCCGGAGGCCAAGATACACCCATCTCCCCTCCCATAGCCCTTTACCTGGTCAGCCTGTAGGAAGGGTGGCCAGTCTTGCCCCCTGGGGAGTTTGATTTGATTTGCACGCTTTCAGGATCAGGATGTCAGGGACACCCTGGGGCCCTTGTCACTTCAGTCTGCGTATCCCTGCCTTTCTCCCTTGAGCTCCCTGTACCAGATTCCAGTGTTAGGGTCCAAGACCTCCACTACTGCCCAGACATTCATGCACACAGATAGCTCTGCACCCAGACGTGCACACAAGTGCACAGACACTGACGCGTGCACAGGCAAACACGCACTGACATACTACTTAAAAACAGCCAAGCAGACATGCAAACATCAGAGATAGTACGTACGCTTACAGACGTGCACAGGTACTGTTATGCATGGGCATGTGTAGATATGTTGAGTTGGGCCATATGAAATTACCAATATTCAGTGTTTCCTTCCTTCCTTCCTTCCTTCCTTCCTTCCTTCCTTCCTTCCATCCTTCCTTCTTCCTTTCTTCCTCTCTCTCTCTCTCTCTCTCTTTCTTTCTTTCCTTACCAAAATAGAATCTTAGGGGTGCCTGGCTGGCTCAGTCTGTAGAGCATGTAACTCCTGATCTCCCAGTTGTGAGTTCAAGTCCCACACTGGGCGTAGAGCTTACTTAAAAAAAAAAAAAAAAAAAAAAAGATTAGGGGGTACCCGGGTGGCTCAGTTGGTTAAGTGTCTGCCTTCAGCTCAGGTTGTGATCTCGGGGTCCTGGGATCAAGCCCCTATATCCCACTGCTCTCTCTCAAATAAATAAGATCTTAAAAAAGAGAGGATTTGGGGGTGCCTGGTTTAAGGCGCCCACTGGTTTAACTCAGTGGGTTAAAGCCTCTGCTTTCGGCTTGGGTCATGATCCCAGGGTCCTGGGATCGAGCCCCACATCGGGCTCTCTGCTTCGCGGAGAACCTGCTTTCTCCTCTCTCTCCCTGCCTGCCTCTCTTGCCTACTTGTAATCTCTGTCTGTCAAATAAATAAATAAAATCTTAAAAAAAAAAAAGAGAGAGGATTTTTTTTTTAAGATTTTATTTGAGAGAGAGCACAAGTAGGTAGAGCAGCAGGCAGAGGGAGAGGGAGAAGCAGGCTCTCTGCTGAGAGGGGAGCTCGATGCAGGACTCAATCCCAGGACCCTGGGATCATGGCCCGAGTCAAAGGCCACCACTTAACCCACTGAGCCACCCAGGCAGCCAAGAGAGAGGGAGAGAATCGAATACAAACGTGGCCATGGAAGCAAATAAACAAAAATCTAGAGCCAAATTTGTACACCCACATTTAAGCAGCATTATTCACAATAATCAAAAGGTGGAAACAACCGAAGCATCCCCCAGTGGACGAATGGATACGCAGTGTGGTCTCTACACACAATGGGGTATTATTCAGCCTTAAAGAGGAAGGAAATTCTGACTTCAGCTCCAACATGGATGAACCTGGAGGACGTTATGCTAAGTGAAATGTGCCCATCACACACAAAAAAAAATTCCACTTAGATGAGATGCTTAGCGTGGTCATATCTATAGAGTCAGAAAGTAGAGTGGTGGTTGCCAGAGGCCGGGGGAGAGGAGGGAATGGGGAGTTGGTGTTTAATTAAGGGTACAGAGTTTCGACTGGGGAAGATGAAAAAGTTCTGGCGATGGATGGTGGTGATGATTGGGTAACAGTATGAATGTACCGAATGCTGCTGAACTGTATGCTTAAAAATGGTTAAGATGGTAAACTTTATGTTGTATTTTGCTACAATTAAAAACAATTTTTAAAAAGCCCAAAATATGTCTCATCAGATAGATGTGTAAACACAGAGGGATAAACACAGGAACTCTCTGCCTCCCCTCCCAGGAGCGCTTCTCCAACCCAGATAAGGCCCTGGTTCTCCCCCTCAACAAATCTGGAGATAAGGCCCTAATGAAGGCCTGCCTCCTTGGATACCCCCCCAACTCATTACCCTCCTACGGTCTGGCTTTGCTTACTCAACCGCCCACCCTTCACTCGGCCTCCCCTCCCCTAGGGAGGGGCCTCCTTAGAGCACCTGGTGCTCCAATTTCTGCCCCTGCCCCTGGAATGTGATGGAATGGCCCAGCATTTCACCTCCAGGCCTTACGCTGACCCCTGGGCTCCTCCCTTCTAAGGTTCCTCAAAGACAAAGCTCCAGCCCCATTCATCTTTGGTCCCAGGGCTCAGCTCAACACAGGAACCCCTAAATCTCTCTGCCCCCCTGCCATGAATGTGAGGGGCCCTGTGTGATACTCGGTGGGCATAGGACCTGCATCTGGTCTGAACATGATCACAGGCCAGATAAAGCAAGGGCAATCAGTATTACACAAGGTTGTGAGACATGGTGTTTGGTCTTCTGCTCTCCAGGCCGCCCTCATCAGAGCTCGTTCTTCCTCAGAAGGGAGACACCTCGAGCTGACACTGTGCACCGTTGTGGCCACGTCTGCCTGGCCTGCCTCCTTAACTGCCATCTGCTGACCCCTCTTCTCCAGAGCAAAGCCTCTTAGGCTACTGAGGACTCTGGTCTTTTTCGGGGGCAGAGAACAGAAACCTGCCTGCTCTGTTTGCCTCTTGACCTTGAAGGTGCCCCCATCCTCTGAAACCTTTCTTACTAACATTTATTTTATTTTTTTAAAAGATTCTTATTTATTTACTTGACAGAGAGAGATCACAAGCAGGCAGAGAGGCGAGGAGGGGAAGCAGGCTCCCTGCTGAGCGGAGAGCCGGATTCGGGGCTCGATCCCAGGACTCTGGGATCATGACCTGAGCCAAAGGCAGAGGCTTTAACCCACTGAGCCACCCAGGCTCCCCTCTTACTAATAGATAATACTCAGCCCCTGAGTTGGGGAGGGAGGCTGCGGTATGGCCCACAATAGGCCAGAAGCATCCCTGGAGTGGAGGGTGTTGGAAATTTAGCCATCTGGAACAGCATTTCTCAGGGGTGGGCCTGGGCCCACCGCCCCAGGTGTGCCGGGGTACGTATAAATATAAAAAGCGGGCTCCAGAAACTTACTCAGATTTTCTGGATTTGAATCTCAGATGGCTGGAGCTTGGGGATCTGCATTTTAACATTTCCCCGCTATTCCTGGGGGGCTGGGGTGAAAGCCCCTGCTCTAGGCCCTTGGAGGGTGGGCTCAGAGCCAGGGTGGGGGTCGCAGTAAGGGAGGTAGAGAGTGTCAGGGCCATGATGGGAGCAGAGAGGCCCAGATGCGGGACAGACAGATGTTGATGTTGACAGTTCTGTGTGATACTCTGATTCTTATTTAGGGCCTGTGTGCAGGCATATCAAGGCTTGGGATACCAAGGATACACCGTAGGTTGGGGTTATGGGTAGTCTCTGAATTAGCATTCGGGTTTGCTTACATGAGTTTGATCAAAATGTGCAGTCTGAATATGTCAGCCTATACTCCATGTCCGTGTGTCAGCTGTCCGTGGGTCAGCCTGTCTCCTGGGTGTTCACACCTTTGTCTCCATGTCTTGAGTCATTTGTCCACCCTGGTGTGTATGATGTGTGTGTGCGTGCACGCGTGTCCCCGAGAATGCCTGGGTCCCTCTCAATCATAAGCCAACCTTCCTGGGGTCTCTGGAAGGTGAGGGTTTGGAGGAAACTTGGTAGGAGCCTGGTGGGCATGGAGCAGATGATGCCGGGGTGGGGCCGGGGTGGGGGTGGGCAGGAGTGTGTGCTAAGGGCCTGGCCCCGCCATTTCCCTAGGCGGGCGAGTCTCAACAGCAGGCAGACAGGTGAGGCTGACCTGACAAGTTCTAGAGGCCGGGGGCAATGGGGCGGAGCGTGGCTCTGACTTAGAGTAGCAACAGGTTGGGGGCCTTGGCACATAGAGGGCGGGCGGGCAGGCAGGCAGTGCTTCTGTTAGTTTCTCCTGCTGCAGCCAGCCCCGGGGTGCAGGCCATGGAACCTGCTGGAGGGTGAGGGCAGCTGGTGGGCAGGTATGTTCAGAAGCCCTGGGCCCGGGGACTTGGGAGCCCAGGGCATGGCGGGAGCCCTGCGGGGCCGGGTGGAGGAGCTGAAGCGGCCGTGGTGGCGGGAGGCCTCACCGCTGGTGCTCCAGCACAGTGAGGCAGCCCGGCTGGCAGCCGATGCCCTTCTGGAGCGGGGCGAAGCTGCCTACCTGCGGGTCATCTCCGAGGAGCGGGAGCTGCCCTTCCTGAGCACTCTGGACATGGACTACATGACCAGCCATGTGCATGGGGGCCCTGAGCTCAGCGAGGCCCAGGGACCGGAAGCCTCAGGGCCTGACCGCCTCAGCCTGCTGTCTGAAGTCACCTCGGGGACTTACTTCCCCATGGCCTCCGACATTGACCCCCCAGACCTGGACTTGGGCTGGCCTGAGGTTCCACAGGCCACAGGCTTCAGCCCTACCCAGGCTGTGGTCCACTTCCAGCGGGACAAGGCCAAGAACATCAAGGACCTTCTGCGTTTTCTCTTCAGCCAGGCCCGCACGGTAAGGGCCTTCTCTCTTCTGGCATTAATTTCACAGATGTGGAAACTGAGGCCCAGGGAGGGAAAGGGATCAACCCCAAGGCCATGCAGTAGCCTAGGGACAGCAGTGGACTAGAACCTCTGCTCTGGAGGGTGGGCATGAGTTTTATTTACCTTGGTAACTGCTTGGCACTCAAGATCATTAGTCCACGAACACTCTGGAAATGCATGCACGACTGTGCATACTACAGGGAGAGATCCTCTGCATCTTTCTTGGAAGAGGGTCCTTGGCCTTTATCGGAGTCTCAAAAAGGTTTATGATCCCAAACTAAGAACTCCAATCTTGTGAACATTTGAGTCACCACCTTGACTTTCAGAGCAGGAAACTGAGGCCAGAGAGGGACTGGATTTGTTCAGGGAGGTCCAGTCAGTTGGTGAAATAGATAGTTCAGGGGGAGGCTGTTGCCTCCTGGGACCTATCACCAGCCACACCTCACCCTTCACCCACTGCATCTCCAGCTGGGCTGGGAGCAGGGAAGTGGTGCTGGTGCCTGGGCCACAGCATGGCATTGGAGGGCTGGGCTTTCTGTTTTGCACCCAAAGGGAAGAGGAATGGAGGCTTCTGGGCTCAGGGTTGGGGATTAGGGGCTCAGGAGAAAGAGAAGGAGAAGAGCTGGTACTGGTGGTCGGTACCTAGGAAGGCTCCAGCCACAGACATAGCCTCATTCCCGAGCCCTGATCTCTGACTCAGGAGGCATGGATCAGATGACCCCAAGAAGGATTTGAGGTGAGTTAGACTCCATGTCTTTGTCTGGGGAGCAGCCCAGAGGGTGCCAGCTGCAGGGATCAGGAGCCAGCACGTTGGGAATCCCATGGTTACCTCCAGAGCCTCCCTGGCAAACCTACCTGTGCCCCAGGCAAGGGAGGGCCTTGATTAGCACTGGGAATGGGGTTATTAGTGAGGTGGCTGCTGCTGTCACTCCTGTCCCTTTGATCTTCCCTACCTGATCTTCTTCCCCTGACCCCTGGCCAGACCTGTGACAAGGAGGGATCCTCCAGCACTTTGCCTCCTTAACTCCATCCAGACCCCCCGCCCCCACCCTTTGGGCCAGGAGCCATGCTTCCACTCTGGGGTGCCACTGACTTTCAGAGTGACCTTGGGAAGTGTTTCTTTTACCTGTGGGCCAATGTCCTTGTTTGTTAAGTAGGCAGGAGGCAGGGAACATTTGTTGAGTGCTTGTCGTGTGTGGAGTATTTTCACATCTAACCCTCAGAACTATGACATAGAGCTCTCATTGTCCCCATTTAACAGATGAGGAAATTGAGGCCCACAGAGGTAAAGCAACTCGCCCAAAGCCGCATCGCTAGCAAGTAGCAGAGTGCAGATTCGAACCCCGTTCTGTCTGGTTCCAGAACTGGGGCTCTTTGCCTTACATCTCTTGCCTCAGCCTGGACAAGGAGAGGCGTTTTCGCAGCACGTGTACACAATGGGAAGAAGGGGCAATTGGGGGCTTGATGGTGCAAGGGTTTTTTTTTTCAGGGCTTCTCTGAGACAGTCCATTGTAGGAGGAGACCACAAGCCCCAGCCCCAACAACTGAGCAGAAAACTTGGTTCCACCTGGTGTGGGTGGAAGTGAGGGAGTCCATGGATATAGGAAACCATGCCAGACCTCTACAGCTTCACAGGGAAACTGAGGCAGGTCTGGCAAAGGGCTTGAGGATCCCAATAATTGGCTTGCAGCTCTAATTCTTGTGGAGGGAAGCACCGACAGAGCTAGCCCTGGAGCTAGTGGGAGAGTGTGAGGTGTGCTGGGAATCGGGGTCTCGGTTCTGCTTCTGACTCCTTTCCTTCTCTGGGCCTCAGTCTCCCTGCAGATATCTTTGAGAAGCTCAGGACAGATAAACACTCTGTCCTCAAAGATATGCACTCAGAAACTTTCAAACAGATTCTGGGCATTCAAGACAGGGGACCCTCCGTGTGTCTCAGTTAAGGAGAGTTGGTGTTGCTAATAAGCCCTTCCAGTCCAGATGTTCTTCCAGGTTCTGGCCTCCCGATGTTAAGCCCAATTCTCTTTTCCTGGACCTCAGTTCCTAGCCGTGTGCTGGGCAATGTTCCAGGCAGGGCTGAGTTTCCCCTACATTGCCCAGGTGGTGGCCGTGGTGATGGACATGTTCACTGACATGGAGCTTCTATGTGACCTCATGGAGGCCTCGAGCCGGCGTGGTGTCCCCGTCTACCTGCTTCTGGCCCAGGAGCACCTCAGGCACTTCCTGGAGATGTGCTACAAGATGGACCTCAATGGGGGGCACCTGCCGGTCAGTGAGGGACGGGGCAGTAACCAAGGGGTGGGGTGGGGAGTTGGGGAGGGCAGAAGGGTCAGTTGGGTGGTCAGGAAGCGTTGGGGGTCGAGGGGAGTGGGCAACTGCATTCCCTTAGCTGTTTAAGGTTAGAGACTTCGTGGGATTTAGACAGGGTTTGAGCCCCGTTCTCTCAAGGTCACCACCCAGCCTCCCTCTGTCCTTGGCCCAGAATATGCGTGTGCGCAGCACGTGTGGGGATACATACTGCAGCAAGGCAGGCCGTCGCTTCACGGGGCAGGCCCTGGAGAAGTTCGTCGTCATTGACTGTGAGCAGGTGGTGGCGGGCAGCTACAGGTGAGCATGTGGAACGGGCAGAAAGGGGCTGGGGGCTGTGCCACCGGCTGGTGAGGGGCCTGGGGTCTGGCAGCTTGAATGGGCTTCCCCTCATCCATCCCTTCTAGCGTGGACTGAGCAGCTGCCCCCTGCCAGGCATTGTACGGGGCACAGGAGATAGTGTGGGAAGCAAGACAGCCCCAGGCTGGGCCCCAGAAGAGCTCATCCTGTGGAAGGATTGCTTTAGTGCCTTTGGCAGAGAAAATGGCTATGGCACCTCAGAACTGGAGACCTTAGGGAATCTCGCCCCCAGTCTATTTTACAGATGGGCAAGTTGAGGCCCTGAGATGGGGAGCCGTGGGCCCAAGTCCTCTAAGTTCAGCTCTGAAGTCAGAGCTCTGCGTCAACTGGGTCCTCAAGGTGGTGGAGGTGTGTTGATGTGCTCCCCTGGTTGTGACCCCTGCCTAACCCCAGGGTCCTGCACTTGGCCTTCTGACCCTGACCCTCTGCCCCCAGCTTCACCTGGCTTTGCAGCCAGGCCCACACTAGCATGGTGCTACAGCTGAGAGGCCGCATCGTGGAAGACTTTGACCGGGAGTTCCGCTGTCTGTATGCCGAGTCTCGGCCTGTGGAGGGCTTCTGTGGTGGCGAGGATCCCGTGTCTCCTAGGGCACTGTGTCCTCCCCCAGTAGCCCTGGGCTTCAGGCCCACCGTGCCAAGCCCCACTTCCTCCTCACCCTCCAGCACCAGCCTCAGCAGCATCAAACGCTCACCTCTAATGGGCCATTCCTCTTACCTCGCTCCACCGGGAGGTGCTGGCTGCAGTGACACGGGTGTGCTGTCCTCATCCCTGGGCCCTGCCCGCCGCGAGGCCAGTGGCCAGCCCTCTCTGCAACGCCAGCTGTCAGACTCAAACCATGGCTCCCTGCTAGGGCTCTACAGGTCCAATCTAGGCAAGCTGGGGGCGTCCCCATGGTCCCAGTCCTCTCCTGCCCTCAACCACAATGGTGCTGGTCCCTTAACCCTAGCAGTGGGGTCACCTCTGCTTGCTCGCCAATGCCCCCTCCTCCCCTTCCCCCAGGGGGCTGTAGCCCTGTCCCGGCTCCCGGAGAATGGGCTTCTGGGAAGCCAGGAGTGTAACCCCCAACGAGGTCGCTGGGTACCTGGCACAGCCCTGGAGACAGTGGAGGAGAAGAAGGTGTCTCTGAGTCAGAGCCATAGCCAGTTGGATCTCCTTGTCCCCTTCCCCAGAGCCAGAGAAGCTGGAGGCCCTAATTCTGGGGTTAACCCCAACTCAAGCTCCCCCTGGCCTGGAGAGCAGGCCCCAGAGGACAGGAAGTTGTCCCCAAACCAGAGATACAACCAGCTGGATCTCCTGCCCCAGAACCAGGGTGCTGGGGGTACCCCTGAATCAGGTTCCCCTAGACCTGGCAACCAAACCCCGGAGGACAAGAGGCTGTCCTCGAACCACAGCCACAGCCAACTGGACCTCCTGGCACAGTACCCCAAGGATGGGGGCTCCAGAGTGCCCCCTGAAGCCAGCTCCTCAGCCAGGGCTGGCAAGCAGGATCAAGATGAGCGACGACGGACACTGGGCCACAGCCAGCTGGACCTCATCACAAAGTTTCGCCCATTCCGGGACGAGGGACCTGGGCCCAATGGTCTCCCCAGACCAAGCCCTGCTCGAAAGGCTGGAGTGGGCTCTGGGGATGAGAAGCGGCTGACCCTGGGCCACAGCAAGCTGGAACTCATCACCAAGTATCATCAGTTGCAGGGTGCCAGGCAGGGACCTGAGCCTGGCCTCCCTGGGGGCCCCACAGATGGACATCACAATGGCAGTAACAATGGCCTATTTGGGGATGAGAAGCGGCTGACCCTGGGCCATAGCAAGCTGGACCTCATCACTAAGTACAACAGGTCCAAGTTCAAGCTGCTTCGAAGCCGCTTTGAATCCTAGTCCTACTCCCAGCAGGGACGTATCCCTCCTCCGTCTACTTAGACTCTAGATTTATCGAAGTTCCAGACTCTGGGGTGCTCTAGCAGGGGCTGCTTGGGGAGCAGAGGATGTCTAGAAGCCCAGGTTAAATACTCACTGGGCTCGGGATTGTTTACACACACACACACACACACACACACACAGAAATGGAGCCCACAGTACCTGCCCTTTGCTACTGTGCTGGGGACTTCACACTGGTTAATTCCCATCCTTCATGCTCACAATATCCTACAAGATAGACCTCTAGTAGGTATACATGTCTAAGGTCATAGATATTATCTTTCCTATCTTATAAATGTGGAAGCTGAGGCCCAGAGAGTTTGATGACTTGGTTGGAATAAGAACCAAGTCAATGGCAGATCCAGAGCCCAAACTCCATGTCTCTGACTCTTAAGATGGTGTTTTTGCACACGGCACACTATTATCAACAGTTCACATGTCCCCTGCACACAAAATATGCACATTACAGAGATGCCCCAAATGCCATACAATACACTGACGGGGTTCACATCCACAAACTGCACACTCGTAGACACACAGTAAGTACACAAAGGTTCATGTGATAAACCCAAACACCCAGAATTCTAGTTATAGGTATTCAATAAATGTTATACGGCTAAATGAATGGCTACACAAAATATATACATTCAGTTCACCTGTAGACCTCTCAGGAACCACAGATGATAAATGTGCACATAACCACACACACACACACACACACACACACACACACACAGAGGCTTGCACACACCAACCAGTATCTTCTTTGACCTAAGCTGTGTACCTGGCCCTGGACTAGCATACCATGGGGCTGACAAGTAAATCAGACTCGGTCCCTGGGAGACAAGGATTAAATGCATAAATGCCTGTTGGCAGGCAAGACAAAGATGTATCTAACTAAAGGCTAATCAGTGATGGGATGGTGGAGAAGGAAGGGCAGAGAGTGGTGGTGATGGTGGAGTGGTGAGCAGTTTCAAAGGAGGCAGACTTTGAGCCAGGCCTTCAGGCCTTGAAGGATGGGGAGGATTGGACAGATGGCGAAGAAGAGGAATTCCTGGTAGAAGGAAGAGCTTCTTCTACCAGGAATTGAAGAGAAGCCAGGGAGAGGATGGAGGAGTGGGTCTGAGATGAGCTGGGAAGAATGTAGAGGGCATGGATACTCAGACTCCCGACACACACACACATGCACACAACATTTTGCTGAGTATCCCTAGAAGCACAGGTTCTGACAGGTTGTACGTCCTTTTCCTGAGCTCACCACCTGTCTGGGACAGTTTACATGATACAAATCAATAAAGGCAGACATGCTATGACCCAGCAGCAGCCTGGTGTATTCTGAGAAAGACGGAGTTATGGAACTGCATGTTGAGGGCTGGGAAAGGGCACCATTCAGTCCAGTTATGGAGGGCTCTCTGAAGGAGAGTGGATGGCTGCAGAAGGGCTGGGGGTGGGGGGTGGGGCTGGGGGAGGACAGGGACTCCAGGCCCCCTCTACCTTCATTATGACATTCTTAGAGGCCCTGGGGCTTTGTGGATTCTACAAAATGTCGATCAAATTCCTCTCATCCATGAGAGCAGGTCCCTTGACTGCCACCCTCTATCTCGGGGGCAGAAAGTGGCTGCTGACTGACCAAACACATGCAAGGGGCACACAGTGGCAGCCAGTTAGGACCCACACCGGGACCCATCTGGACCCTCCCTAAGACCCGGTTTCATTCACCCTTCCCTCTCTCCAATATCTTCTTCAGCCTGTTTTTTTCTACTTCTCTGGCCACGCCTCCTTCTCCAGCCTTTGTCCTGGTCTAATTTCTCCCCACTGGAAGCCTCCATGGGTGACCTCATCTGCCGGAGGCTTCAGCCCCACATCTCAGTCCCTCACTCTCCCCTGAGCTCCAGATCTGGCTTGGACAAATGTCTCGCACCTCACTCTTGGACTGTCACCTTCCTCACACCTGCTCTTCCTCCTTAGGCTTTACTTCAGTAAATACCTCCATCGTCAGTTCACTGTGTCTCTGGGAGACATCCCTGGCTCCTCCTCTCTTATGGCTCGCATCCAAGCAGCCACAGGTTTCGATCAATTGCATCTCCTAAAAAACTCCTGAATGAATGAATGAATGAATGATTGGATGGATGGATGGATGGATGGATGGATAGATGAATGAGAGCACGCTTGGGGCGGGGCCAGGTGTCCGGACCGGACCAATCGCAACCTTGGAGTCCTCTCACGGGGTGGAGCTACGGTGGCCGCCTGAGTGGCTGGGTGCGCCGAGCGGTCCCGGAAGTCTCCCTGGGCGGAGGCGGAAACGGAAATCTACTTAAAGCCGAGTAGATTCCTTTGCCGCGTGCGGAGGTAGTGGTGGATTGGTGAGCCGGTACGGAGGGACACCGGAAGGGACAGGTCCGGGATCCCGGCATCGTTAGTGGTAGGAGCCGGAGGATTCGAGGCTAGAGAGTCTAGAGGGGCCCAGTGGGCGGGACCCAAGATTTGAGGGGCCGAGAGGGGCGTGGTCGCAGCGGGGCCTGAGGGGCCGAGGCCAGCGAACCGGGACCCAGAGGCCGGGAGAGGATCTGCGGGCCCTGAACTCCCACTCCCGCAGCCCTTAGGCCTCATGGCGGTCCGAGCGTCTTTCGAGAACAACTGTGAGATCGGCTGCTTTGCCAAACTCACCAACACCTACTGCCTAGTGGCCATTGGAGGGTCCGAGAACTTCTACAGGTGCGGCGGGAGCCCCGAATCCGCGGGCAGTGGGGTGGCTGCATGGCGGGGAGGGTTCTGGGAGTCGGGGGCTCTGGCAGAGTGAGGGCTCACGCCCCTGAGCCCCGTAACCACCGAGTCCATGTTCCTACAGTGTGTTCGAGGGTGAGCTCGCCGATACCATCCCGGTGGTGCACGCGTCTATCGCCGGCTGCCGCATCATCGGGCGCATGTGTGTGGGTAAGCCTGGTGGAAGACGCGGAGCGAGGGAGTGGAGCCGACCAGAGGCTTTAATTGTAGCCTTGGAGGGAAGCCCAAGTGACCCTTGGATTTTCCAGGCTTTCATCCATTTTCTTCAGAGACTAGAGAATCTATCAGGCCTGGGCTGGACCCAGTTAAAGTGTCAGCAGATCTGACACACTGGAGAAGGCTTCGGGATCATAGGATCACAAATAACACGAAGTGCTTTCACTCTTACACTTGATTTCTTTCCTCCTTCACCAAGACCCTGGCAGGTAGGCATTATTGCCTAATCGGACTAATGATGAAGCTAAGATCCAAAGAACCCCAGTGACTCACCAGGTTCCACACCTAGTGTAGAGAAATTGAAATGTCATCTCTCCCTTGCCACTGACTCTGGGCATGTTGCTTCCTCTTTATGAGGATCCAGTTCTACCACTATAAAATTACAAGCTAAAATTCTGGGTCATCCTGTTCAGTTACCCATTTAAATCGTAAATCCTCTTTACCATGTCTGAGTGGCATCCACATCCTACTCCCCTACTTCCCATCACTGTTGAGTGTGGCTATTGATCATTTCTTTAGCTGGATCTGTCTCACTGTTGCCCCTTATTTCTTTACCATCACCCCTTCTTGCTAGTTCTTTTCACTGGAGGCATATAGGAATTTGTTTTTTTATTTTTTTTATCATAAGCCTGATGATCCTGGCCTCCGAGTATTTTCTTATTCAGGCCAAACACTCTCATCCCTAGTCATGAACTTTGGACTTGACACTTGGCATTTTTTTTAATAATGTGTGGTAACTCAGAGTTCAGAAGTTCAGAGTTGTGTTCTAGCTGTAGTAGGTGGAGGTTTAGTTATGGTTGTTACAATATAATTGTAGTTCATTCTCACTGCATTTTGTGTAGGTATATAACGCAATATATTCAACCATTGTGTTGACAGTAGGCATTCGGGTAGTTTTCGGTTAGTTTTATTATGAATAGTGTTGCTCTGGTCTTCACTGAACACATGGACATGTTTCTCTTGGATATATAATACCTAGGAGAGGAATGTTTGGATCACAGGGTATGTGAATATATGTACCGGGTGATGCCAGATAATTATCTGAAGTGGTTGAGCATTTTACACTACTGTTGATTGTTCCATATATCTTTGCCGACCCGTGGTATTGACACTGTTTTTAAAATTTTAGCCTTCTGGTAAGTGTAGTGTTACCTCAGTTTTTAAGTAGCAAAATACACAACTAACACCAAGAGTTCCTCTTTCTAGTTCTGGTCTCCCCTGGTTGATGATGGCAAAGTGGATGGGGTGTGTTGGGACAGATTCCTGGGCTATCTCTGGCCTGCCCAGTGGGACTCCTGGTCCCCCTGGGTGTTGCATGGATCAATAGGTTGGTGGCTGGGGGCTGGGCCTAAAACTTTCTGGGGAGGCTAACTGGACTGGATTATGTCTTCAGCCCCCGGAGCGTAGCAGGCATCCTGTGGATTTGTGGTCTATTCTTGCCCCACCTCTTAATTTGGGTCTCTCTAGGGAACAGACACGGTCTTCTGGTGCCCAACAATACCACCGACCAGGAACTGCAGCACATTCGCAACTGCCTCCCAGACTCAGTGCAGATCCGGCGGGTGGAGGAGCGGCTCTCAGCCCTGGGCAATGTCACCACATGCAACGACTACGTGGCCTTGGTTCACCCTGACCTGGACAGGGTAAGGTAGCCCAATATGGCCCGGGAGTCACAGGACCAGCCTAGTCAGTAGTTAGTCACTGGTCTTGCCAGGACTTAGGGGTGTTTTTAGTGGTGTCTTGTGTCTTTTTATACTTGGGCTCTAGCATGTCAGGCACTCATTGGGTAGTGATAATAGAGGCCTTCCATGGTGTGGTCAGTGCCAGAAAGAAGCTAAGGAGGATATTAATCCTTCAGAATCAGGGAGATGGTCACATCCCATACTGCAGCCACTGCCAGGAGGGATGATTGACAGTTGAACTTTTGAGTGTGGGTTAGAAGAGAGACAGTGATGTGGAGACGAGCCTGTCTACTCAGGGCATTCACACATACTAGGGGCTCGAGAGTGGGCCTTGACTCTACTCCAAGCCATATGCCCTCCATTCTCTGTGTGAAGCTTCCGTACGCAACTATGTAGCAGAGGAATGAGGGGCTTAGGGAGCCCAGCCCGGGGTGGTTCTGGGCATGGAGGGCCCTGGGTTTCCTTGACCTGTAAGTTCTGGGCTGAATACCATGCCTTTGGCTAACAGGAAACAGAAGAAATCCTGGCTGATGTGCTCAAGGTGGAAGTCTTCAGACAGACAGTGGCTGACCAGGTGCTCGTAGGAAGCTACTCTGTCTTCAGCAATCAGGGAGGCCTGGTACATCCCAAGACTTCAATTGAAGACCAGGATGAGCTGTCCTCTCTTCTTCAGGTCCCCCTTGTGGTAAGCGTTCTTTCTCTGACTTCTGTCTCCTGCTGAGGCAGCTCCGTTGCCCAGTGTAAAGGATCGGAGTTACTACCCATCACAGTTGACAGTTGGGTTTGCAGGGCGGGGAGCAGGGTTTGGGGAACGTCCTCAGCGGGGAGTGGCAAGACTTGGGCTTTTGGGGGCATGAGACACACTGAGCCATCCCTTGGCAGGCGGGCACTGTGAACCGAGGCAGCGAGGTGATTGCCGCTGGGATGGTGGTGAACGACTGGTGTGCCTTCTGTGGCCTGGACACAACCAGCACAGAGCTGTCCGTGGTGGAGAGTGTCTTCAAGCTGAACGAAGCCCAGCCGAGCACCATCGCTACCAGCATGCGGGACTCCCTCATTGACAGGTATGTGGGCCTCTCTTCTGCCTTTGGAGGGTAGGAGGAGTTGCCATCAAGAATAGGAGCCACACTGTGTTTGTACCGTTAGGTTCTCCTTGTGCGGGAGGGCACACCTGCAGCGCTGCTGAGGGGGCCACAGCCAGCTGGGCCACAGCCAGCTGGGCCACAGCCAGCAAGCATTGCCTGAGTATCATTGCCATCTCTGAAGGCTCAGCTCACAAAGCTTCCCTTGGGGCTGTTTTATTTTCTCACCACGTTGTCTGACTGCTTTGTGTGTCCATGTCCTCAGCCTGCAGCCCAGAGTCTGAGACAGAAAGAGCTGTCTACAGAGGAAAGGAGGGGAAGCTGCTCTTAGGAACTGAGGAGATTCCTAGGGGGCTTGTTGGGGGTGGGGTTGAATCAAAATCAGAGTCATCTGGATTTTTGTGGGTTTAAGGAAAAAGCGGGTTCTTGGGCCCTAACCCTGGAGAGTCTGGGGTGTGAGGCTCTGGAATCATTTTTCTTTGGAAGAGCAGCAGGCATGGGCATTCACCCTTCCCGGGGGATTCTTCTCAAAGCATGCCACCCCCAAGTATCACAGGAGTCTATATGAGGATAGGAACCCCATAGTAGAGCATGCACCCAGTTACAGACCCCTTACTTAACGGGCAAAATTATCCTTCATTCTCCCTTCTTCATTCATTTGTTCACCTGATGTGCACTGAGCCCTGTTCCCTAAGCGGCTTAGGAAACTCCAGTGAGAGACACTGTTATCCAGGAAGGTTTTGTGGAGGACACATCATTTAGTCTGGGCCCCGGGGGAATGAGTCGGTATTTGAATAGGCAGAGATGGAGTGGGGAAGCACTTGAGACAGACCCTGAGTGGGAAAAGTGTGGAGAGTGAAAAGGAAAAGGAAAGGCAAGGACGTGAATGCCCGCATCAAGAAGTTTTGACTGTAGGCCTGTGATCTTTTTTTTTTTTTTTAAGATTTTATTTATTTATTTGACAGACAGAAATCACAAGTATGCAGAGAGGCAGGCAGAGAGAGATAGGAGGAAGTAGGCTCCCCGCTGAGCAGAGAGCCCGATGTGGGACTTGATCCCAGGACCCTGGGACCATGACCTGAGCCGAAGGCAGAGGCTTTAACCCACTGAGCCACCCAGACGCCCTAGGCCTGTGATTTTGACCTTGAATCTATGTTGCAATGCTTGTTGATGTAGATTCTTGGCATCACCCCTCACTTACTGATTGCCTAGGTCTGGAGTGAGACCCAGCCATGTGTGGTTTATTTTAATAAGTTTATCTAGATGATTCTGATGGGGAACTGTCATTGGGAGAGCAGCTGAAAGGGTCAGTTGAAATGGGAAAGTGTTATCAGTGGATTTGTCATTCGTTCAATAACTTCTTTTTGAGCATCTGCTATGCCAACAGTCATGATGTGGTAATGAATAAAATACACGCTCCCTGCCCTTGTGGAACATATAATCTTACAAAGAAAACAGTAGGTACACAGTCATTTAATTAAAGAGCAAAACTTAAAACCTCTTAGCAGCCTAAGAACAGAAAGACATTTCTGCAACCTGATCATTGATACCTACCAAAAAACTACAGCAAATGTTGTATTTAATGGTGAAACTTTAGAAACTGCTCTTAAAGCCAAGGCAGAATTGCCCACAGTCCCCAGCACGGGTCAGCATATAGTGGTCCTAGGTCATGCAGTTAGATAAGGTAAAGACTTGGTATTAGAAAGGAAGAGCCAAAACTCACTGGCCTCCTTTGGTTTTGAACCCACTGATTTGAGATACCCATGAGCGCTCATAATGATGGGGTCAGGTAGGTGATTAGAAATACGTACTCTAGTTTTATAATTGTATGCGTAATTATTACCTCCAGGAAGAATGTTCTGGCCCTATTCCTGTCACTGGGGGATTTGAGGTATGGGCATGTCCCTTCTATTTTGAATCCTCTTACTCCCTTTTCTGATGTTTGTTGGACTTGACTTCTGAGGTTCTGGTTTATGATTGATAAGTTTGAATAAATTACTGAGTTGAGTGGGGAAGGAGTTACTTTTAGGTTTTAAACTCTGAGCGCTCTAGACTGGATTGTGACTCAAGGAAGCAGTGTAATCTGGACCGGGCAGCAGGGTGGGGCTCTGAGTGTGGCTCTTCAGGGCTGAGCTGGGACAAAGAGGTAAGGGTGGAGGCAGCGTCTTAATAAAGGGTGAGGTGTGCTCTTAGAAGCACCTACTGACAGTATTCCCTCTTCTCTCCCTAGTCTCACTTGAGTCACCTTCCATGCTGTTCTGTGGGCTCTTGGCTCTGGACTTCGGCTCCCTCCATGCCCCACCCAGTCTGTTCTGGATGCTGGCCGGAAGTTGGCAGAGAGCTCACTGGGACTGAGTGGCTGGATGCCCAGCTTTTCACCTGTGCCCATCTCCTGAATCTACAGTTATGCAAAAATCTGCCATGTTGTGCTGTCTGTCAAGGCCTTAAGGGCTCCTGACTGACTGCTCTGTTTGCTGTACCACTCCCATTAAAGGGCAGCTGCCTCTCCCTATGCTTGAACGTGTTGTTGGGAGCCTCCGCCTGCAACCCTCCTTCCCTAGCACTGTTCTGGGGGGAAATGGGTAGGATGCACACACACACTTCAGTTTCGCAATCTCCCACCCTCCTCCCCCCATGATCAGGATGGGTGGATTCCTCCCTGGGCAAGAGGAAGAAGCATTCTCTCTACTGCAGTTCTCGCATTTTCCACACAACTGCAGCCTCATACTTCTGGGCTTCAAGGGGTGAGAATCTGTTCTAGCTCTCCTCCGGGCTGGTATGAGGACGTGTAAGGGGTCTGGAGCAACGGGCCACACGGCAATCTTGTCTCCTTGGACCGAGGTGGACGGAGGTCGCAGTGCTGGCTGCCAGCATCTGCAGAACAGCCTAGCTCCGGTGGGTGTGGGAAGCGTCCGGAGGAGGAGTCACTTGTGGCTCCGGGCGGTGTGCGGGGCGGGGCCCCGGGACGCTGGAGCCGCATTGGCCGGGGGCTGGTGGGTGGGGTCGGGTATGTCAGGCCCGCCCCCGGGATGTGTAGCGGCGGCCTGGGGGCGGGGCCGGTGAGCGCAGTGACGCCAGGACGGCAGCCCCTCCCGGCGTCGCTACGCTGCCCGCGGAGCGCCGTCGCGGGTACTGGGATTCCTGACTGGCGCGGCTCCACCAGCGCGAGGTGAGGGCTGGGCTGGGCTGGGCTGGAGCGGGGCCGGGAGACGGGGTGGCATGCGGCCGGCCCACTCCTGACGGCCTCTCTTTGCAGACCATGGGCTCTCGGCTGAGCGGCGGCCAGGGCGCCCCGGAGCAGGTGCAGCCCCAGCCCCAACCCCCACCCCCACCCCAGCCCCCGGCTCCCGAGGCCCCGGAGCGGCCCCCGCCTGAACCCGGTCCCTGGGGGCCGCTGGACGATGTGCGCTTCCTCATCGTCTGCACCTCCTGGTACTGACAAGCCACCCTCCACAGTTACCGCCCGCCGCCAATGTCGTTCTGTTCGCCTCACCTGGTTCGTCTCTCGTGGTCTCTTTCCACCCCCGGTGCCCAGGAGACGTTCGGAGAGTCGAGGAGGTCACTGAGGACCATGGATGGGGCACCGGCTTGCCTCTAGCTCCCCCTGAATTTGTTCGCTTCTCAGCCTGAACCCAAACCAGCTCAAACCTTCGTGCTCACCCCCACCCAGTAGCTTCCTCAGTGGTCTGGGTCCTGGGGCAGCCCTCCCCAGCACTGGCTTCCCAAACTAGGCCCGGACGCCTGCTAAAACCCCAAGACTGCTGACCTGACCTCCTGTCATCTGGTCTTTATTGCTGAGAACCTGGCTTTTGCTTTTGTCTTTGGTTATGGCACCGCGTGCCTTGCCTTCAGAGAAGAACTAGCCAAAGTGACCCTCCCGGTGCTCCTCCTAGGGGAAGTTGCTCTGTCATCCTGGATCCTAGTGAGGCATTATCAGGCTGTGTTCCGGGAACCCCAGGAACCCTGGGCCTGCAGGGCCAGCCTTTTGGACAGAGGAGACATCTGCTTGCTGGGCTGGGAGATGAGATGCACAGGACAGTTCCCAGACACCCCAAAGCACCTTGTTCCCCTTCTCCCAGAAGCTTCTTAAGGCCACTCTCAGAACATGATCCTTGTTCCCAAATCCCAGGTAAACAACACACTCTGTATTTTTGTTTTATTTAGAAATGATTTAAAAAACATTATACAAAGGCTGATCAGTTTAAAATGTGACTGACACTGAAATGCTGTGATGTTCCCCAGGCCGAGGGAAGCTGGGCTCTGGGGTCCCCAGTGCTGTGCCCCTCTGTCTGTCTGCCCTGTCCTGGGGTGATGGACAAACAGATGACCACAAGACAGGAGAATCCGAGATTGGAAGCCTCCAGGCTGAGCCCTCTCTGGGCCTGGCCCTGCATCCCTCACGTCTGCAGCCTGCTCTGCCTGCCTCCATCTCCTGCTCTTTCTCAGCTGGCCTCGGTAGTACCAGGAGCCAATGGGGAGCCTGGGGAGCCTAGAGCTTTCAAGAAGTGAGAGCACCAACCTGAGGAGTGGAGGGGGACCTAGAAGGGGAGAAGGGAGGCCAGGAAGAGATGGATAAAAGAGACCCTTCTGATCTCATCTTGGACTCTAGAGGCGTCCATAGGTGGGGACCCAAGGCCCAGCCAGCCCACCCGATGGTGGCCTGGGTGAGAAACAACCTCTCTGTGCTTCATTTGAGGGCATGGTGAGAGGTACCCTAGGCTTCCCAGGGCCTACACGAGTTTCATGTGAGTGGACAGGTATGAGCTAATAAAGTGCTTTGCAAAGTATAAAACACTATACAAACCTATGAATTGCTAATACCTCTGCAGTTGTTCCCCACCCGCCCCAGGGAGCCCGCCCTTGGCCAAAATGAGAAAAAACAGAAGGATGATGACAGGGAACACAGTGGACCCACATAGGTGCCTCTGGGACAAGAGAGATTTTGCTCAAGACAGCTCCCAGGGCAACAGTAGTCCCTGACTGCTACAGGTTAAGCCAACCCAAAGCCCAGAGGCCACAGGGTAGGGGCAAGGCCCATGCAGGCTCAGAGGGCCAGGATGGCATCTGAGGCTCTGCCAGCACCCTGAGGACTGATACCTCCTTTTGGCTTTGGCAGAGAGCCAGTGGGCACCACTGAGCCCATGGGTCTTTCCTAGGGCTCTTCAGTGACAAAGGGGGCTGTCTCCACTGGGTTGGAGAGAGGCAAGCTGAGCCCTAGGAAGTCCTGCCAGACAGTGAAGGGTTGGTGCCTAGCAGTGGGACTGCTACCAGTTGGGGGTGCCCTTTTCCAAAGAGCAGTGCAGGAAGATGGGCCCAGTGAGCTGGGTTAGCAAGGGCCAAGCTTGTATAAACACTGCTTCCAGGCTGAGAAATCGAGTTGGCCTCAAGGTAGCTAGGGGTGTGGGCTCTGAACACTTCAGAAGACTCCCCTGGGCCTGTTACTCCAAAGCCACGAGAATGTTGGCCTGAAGCCTTCTCTGCACACCTAATTAGTCAGACTGAGCCTCAGACCACACCTAACTAGTCACGCTGAGCCCCAGACTGTAAGCAACAGGGCCAGGGACTAGGGGAGTAGGGAAGAGGGACAGGGGAGTGGAGGGTGGTCACAACTCAGATCAGCCTCCAGAAACAGGGTCAGCTCCTGCCCCAGCCCTTTAGCCTCATGAGCCGAATCCAGCTCTTGGGGTGTCTGGACACTAGAGTGGCCTTAGCAGCACCTTGGTCCTTATTTCCTGGGGAAGGGCCGGCCACGCTGGCCTCATCACCAAGATAGTCACCTCTAATTCACCTAACGCCTCAAGCAGCCTTTGCAGAATGGGACTTTTAAAACAGTAGTGACAGGACATTTAAATATTCACGACATGACAGCTGGGTCCTTGTCAGAGGACCAGCTGGGCCACAACACTGCCTGCAACATGTGACCCTAAATCCTAGGTCTCAGAGGAGACCCTGATGCATGGAGCAGGTTTCCTGAGGGATCTGCTGAATGCCAGCAGGGGAAACCCAGGCTTGTTGCCCACCGTGTTTGCAGCAGGGGTCTTGTAGCCTTGGAGGACAGTGGGGTAGGGGTAGGGGTGGGGGGACATCTGACCAGCAGGTGTTGGCAAAGGGGGACCGGGATCGGTGGCATCTCCCAGATGGGGCTGAGAGTGCTAGTGCTGGCTTCCACAGAAGGTGCTGGGCCCAGCCAGGAACGGAGATGTGGTGCCTCATTGATACCACAGGATTCAGTGACCACAGGACCTCCTCCTGGCATGGTCCTTGCCTCCTGATGGGGCCTGGCCTATTCCCTTGGGTAGGGAGCAGTTTACCCAAGACAGAAGGCTGGCAGCTGGGTGCCAGACACCCACCCTGATGCACAGTCACCACCACTCCCTGCCCCATGCTCAGCTTAGGCCAGTGTACCTACCACTTCAGCTGCATGACCCCTGGCCTAGGGCCCTGCTGGCCCCCCATGGGCAGTGGCCAGAATTGCCCCTCAGACCCTGATGAGGAAGGGCCTGGCTGGCCAGACCGAGTGGACGGAGAGGGCTCTGGGCTGCTCACACCCACTCCTGGACTGGCCGCTTATAGTAGGTGACAGGCTGAGGACCTGCCTTGTTCTTGAACTGGAAGATGGTGTAGACCAGCACCAGGATGCAGAGGGACAAGATGCAGGGGATGACCACAGCCACGGCATTCACAGAGCCTGGGACGTCGTTGATAGTCACCATGATGTCCACATCATCCTGGGGCAGCCGCCGCTCCTTCCGCCGTTCCACCTCCTTCTGGTTGCAGCCCATCCAGTCACGCAGGATGTTGCGTGGGTAGCCTGGCTCCACGCTCAGTTTCTGGTTGTCAAACTTCCAGTAGTCCCGGCCCTTGTAGAAGTAGGTGTAATCTGCAGAAACAGAGCCCAGCATCACTCCCAGACACTTCCCTGCACCTGCTCTGACCCATGGCGAGAGGGCAGAATGGAGGAAGGGCACCTCTCCCACCCTGGAGTCCAAGAGGAGCTCTGAAGGAGGGGGGGGAGCAGCATGTTGCAAGGCCTGGAGGTGGGGAGAGGGCAGTGCTCACACACTCTGCACACAGTGTGGCAGGGCCACGGAGTATGACCCATACAGTTGCAGAGAGGTGCGCCCAGGACCTGGGTCGTCATCTCAGAGGTGCTGGGAAGCCACTGAGGAGCTCTAAGTAGTAAGTCCCAGTTTGTGCCTCTCTGCCTTAGCTTTGGGTCATAGTGCCATCACATCTGCCTTTTACTGCCCCCTCCCCACCCCTCACCTCTCACACGGGTGAGTAACTATGGCTTGGACAGCTGCCTTCTTAGCTCTGGAGCCTCAGCCCAGCTCCTGCCTAAGGCAAGGGGGGTGAGGAGCAAGACTTCTCCTTTTGTTGACAGCAGACACCACCTTGTCACAGCTATCATGGGTTTTCTTTGGCTTGTCACACATCACAACACAGATGCAGGGTCTCTGGGACCCTGATGGGGAAGGGCCTGGAAAGAAAGGAGGTGGGGGGGGTGGGTGCTGGGCAGCCACAACATCCTCAGGGCCCAGCCAGTCTAGAGACAACAAAGCAACTCATTCAGAACCTCCTATTGGCCAGCCCCCCCACACGCTGGGACTTTCATTGGCCAAAGTCCTTGATGTCACCTGTCTCTGAGGCTCCCAGAAAGCGAGACCACGTGTGTAAAGCATCAGGTACACAGGAGAGACACCAAGTAGCAGCTCTGCCCCTGAGACTTTTGGCTTTCTTACCAGTGACATCTCCTTGGAGAGCCCTTCCCCCAACCCCCCAGCTTTCCCACCGCATTCCCTTCCCTTAGAGCATTTGTTGCCACCTTAGCTGTTTTCTGCCTCTAGACTGGGAGCCAGGGATGCAATGCAAGACTTGTTCCCTGCTCCTTCCCCAGCTCTCCCACACAGGCTCACGCTCAGTAATTATTGTGGAGGTACTGAATGACTCCTGCCATTCTACATAACATAAAACACGCCAACAAGAAGTTGATGATGGTAATGATGACAACAGCTAGAACGCACGGGGCAGAGACCATGTACTAGGTGTGTGTCTAAGTGCTCCACTTAATTTATCTTATTTAATTCTTAAGAAATGCCAACGAGGTAGGCACCATTATTATCCCCATTTAATAGATGAGGATGCTGGGAAAACAGATGTTTTGCCCAAACTCCTAGGAAGTGGTGGAGGTGGGACAGGAAGCCAGCCAGGCTCCAGAGTCCCAGATCAGGGGAAATATATTGAACAAACATCCATGGACTCCCACTCTGCACTGGGTAACACCCAGTCCCTCCTCTTGAGAAGCTCCTAGTCTGATGGGGAGCTCCCAGCCTGGCCTCCAGGAGGAGCTTTGGAAATATCTCATAAATATAAAAGGCTTCACTTTCTATCTGCCTGCCTTCAAGCCTTATTACACAAGCACCTTTGAAAGCACTCGTATCCATCATTGCTTTTCAGATCTGAAAACTCGAGGAACCCCTAGAGTACATCTGAGGACCACTATTTGAGAAATGCTATCCGAAGGGGTGAAGTCAGTCTGTGGAAACATAAAATGTGAGTCATCCCTGCGGATGAGAGGTGTGACTTGGTAGCTGGGAAGAGAAAGGGGTAGACATGAGGCCGTTGTCTTTACCATCAGGCACCTTTCTCAAATCTGGGTACCCTGAGAGTATGCCCATGAACCCTGTTGAGACCCACATAAAATCAGCCCAGCCCCTACACCGCCAAGCTCTTACGTACATCCTTCCTTGCTGATGAAGGCCCCCTGCGGAGCCTGTGGGATGCCCTTCCACACAGTGATGGGCTTGGGGTAGCCAGGGTCTGTGGCCCGCCTCTCCTCGCTGTAGCGCCAGTACCGTTCACCTTTGAAAAAGTAGGTCTTGCCCACGGGTTCCCAGCGCAGAGCCGTATCAATGCCTTCTCGGGGAAGACAGCTCCCCAGCTCTCCTAGGCTGTGGGGGTACCCAGGCTCCACCGTCACCTCCTTAAACACCCAGTACTTGTCACCTGTAGCCAAGAGAAACCCAGGATCAGCCTTCTCCAGTCACACGGTGCCAGAGGTGGCAGCTCGTGCCACGGGTCTATCTTCCAGGACTAAAGTCATGCATAGAGCCAGAGTGTCAGGGGGAAGCAGCTAAGGTCTGCTTGAGGTCCTCTGTGGGAGACTGAAGCCCCTTGGTCCTGGCAGCGGATGGGAGCCAGAAGCCAGTCACCACAGATCCTGGGCAGCTGGACCCACACTGCCCAGCCTCCATGCCCCACCCCACTGTTGGCTCAGGTGACCTGCTCCTTTCCTCTGGGGAGTCCTCAGCCACTCCTGTGGCTTCACACATATTAGGACTCCCCCACCTTCCACCAGTGACACCCAACTCTGCAGGTTCACAGTGACTCCCATCGGACCTGAGCCCCAGACCCAGGAATCCTGATCCCAGCCTCTGGGCATTTCCACATCCGCTTCCTGGAGTTCCTCATCTCCTCCACAGGGGGCTCCCTCCCTCATCACCTTTCTGCCTCCCAGTTCCCCAGCAAGAAGCCCTAGCATCACCTTTGACCCTCTCTTTCCTTCTCCTCTCAGTGTTCAGCCTCTTATGAGGCCTTTTGCATCTTTTAGCTGTCCCCACTCTGGCCTCACTAGTCCTCCCCGGTGCGGGCCTCGTGGACTCCGTCTCCTTCCCTCCGGCAACTGACTCAGAAATGGCCTCCCCACCTCTGACCTATTGGATTGCCACCTGCCCCCTGGCTCTCCACTACTCAGAAACATCCCGTGAACTTCCAGCATTTCTCTAACAGGTCAAGACCGCATTCTGCTGTAACCAAGGCTCCTTTCCAGGTCACCGCTCACGGCTGTCCGATGTGGGGCTCCGTGGTCAGCTCTTCCAGTGTACGTGCACGTTCCCACTCCATGACTCTGTTACCCAAGCTGTCCCTTACACTTGGACTGCCTTCCTCACTTCTCACTAACTGTCTCTTACCCTTCTGAGGCTGGGCCCACCTCAGGATAATGGAAGTGAAACCACCTAGCTCTGAGTGGGCAGGCCACACACACTAAGCTCCATGCCCCCTGACCTGGCCTCTGTAGCCTCTGTGACCTCCTCCCAACCACCTCTTACAGAACTGCTGGGATGGCCTCCCATGGAGCCCTGCATGGTCTTCAGGCGCCTGGACCACCCAGTGTAGCTGAGCCTTGTTATCCCACCAACTTGGGCACACAGACCCTCCACTATCTCTTTGTGACTTGATTCCCCCAGACTGTGCTTCGCCTGCCTGCAGGGTCAGAAGTCAGTGTCTCTATTAGGGCCAGAGGGGCCCTTGGGGGGCACCTGCTCCTTGCCCCACCTCTTCCTGTGTACACATGGGAAAAGGGGGTCCCCAGAAGGTCAGGGAACTGTCCCAGGTGTCTCAGCACAGGCTGTATTACCTTTGAAGAAGACAAATCTTCCATCGGCCCTTTCGTAGGCTGCATCTATGCGGGCGGGCAGACCCTTCCAGAACTGCTCGATCTGCATCGGGTAGCCCTCTTGCACCCGGTTATTGCGCAGGCGCCAGAACCAGCGATCCTGGAGGTGAGGGGTGGGGGAAAGGCATGGCAGGCCCTGCCTCAACCTAGTGGTCTCAGCCCTGGGGCTCAAGCCTCAGTAACCCAAAAGCTTCCCCTGGGCCCAGCCCTGCAACCCTCCATGATGTCTGTCCATCTGCTGCTTCTAGATTCCAGTGCCCTGTGAGGAAGACAAGATGCTTGTGAACTCTCTTCATATAAGCCTCCTGATGGCTCTTGCTGCCTGAGACAGACAGCATGGGGCCATGAGACAGACAGCAGACGGGCTTGGTGCAGGGATGAGGTGTGGAGGACCTGGAAGGGATGATGCCGGGCCTGGTGTGGCCACATGAGGGCAGCAGAGAATCACTGACCTCAGCGGCCACTCCCCAGGCTGGCCACTGAGGCTGGGCAGAGTGCCCCCCTCGCCAGCTGGCTCCACCCAGCAGGGCAAGGACCCTGGGAAGCAAACTGTGGGAATCTCTCAAGACCTAGGTGTGAATTCAGGTTCCTCCACTCAGAGCTGCATGACAGTGAGCACAGACTTAAAGCACTTCACCTACAAATGGGCGTAACAATGGGGATCAGATGAGAGATTATGGGTAAAGTGCCTAGAACAGCAGGGGGCACATAGTTGATGTTGAATGAATGGCAGCTCAATAGGCCAAGAGTCTGATCAAAGCCCTCTTCTTCAACTAGTGTCGTGGGCCTGTGCAGCACCAGTGGCCGGTAGGCAGTCTGGGCAAGGCCTATAACTTACCAGGAGCTCAGTTTTCTCATGTGTGAATGGGGATGATAAAACCTAGACTTGCCTAGGAGCCGTTCCGTAGGGGAATCAGAGTGCAGAAGGATGAAGGTCATGTGTAAATGATGGCACAAAAACTAGAAAAGGTTTTTTAAGGTGTTTTACAAAGTACTTTCACATTGAGTTTTTTAAACCTTAGTTTGACTTTCACAATCTATTGTTAAGTAGATTTGAGATATTCCAAGTCTTAAGGAAGGCCAAGTGACTTTCCTAAAGCTACTCTGTGAGAGGCAGGATTGGCGCTGACCCATGTTGCTGGATTCTAGCTTGGTACTCAGAGCTTGCTGGGAGAACTCCCTGAGAGGAGTGGGGCAGCCCCCACAACCACCCAGTGTGACAGAGACAAGCTGGCCAGATCGCTTTCGGCAGAGAGCCTGTTGCCCTGGTGGTCCGGGGTGTGGTCAGCGGCTGTTTTCACCTGCCAGCTTCTCTGGGGATGGTCTCAGCTTTAGAGAGCTCCCCCAAGGTCATACCCCTTCTCATCCAGTGACTGAATGAAGCAGGGGGCCCAATGTGGGATGACTCTGATGGGCCATTCTAGCTCCAGAACTCCCTGTGGGGGTGGCCAACTCTGCAACAGATCTAGTTGCTGCTTTTCTCCCGCCAGGCTTGCTTCTTTCCCTCCTTCCCACAGATTTTGATCCCGGAGGTACTTCCTAATTTAAATCCTGCATTCCAAACACTGTCCCCAAATCTGCAACACACCCACCAAACAGGCTGGCCCCGGGTTGGCCCATGGCTGAAATGACAGGAACAGGACAAGTGATGAGATGAAGCCCAGGCCAGCTTCCTATCAGGCGTCCCTCAGTACTGGCCCCTCAACTCTGGCGGGATCTGGTGACAGACTCAGCCACCACCGTGCCAGCCGTGACTCCAAATTGCTGTCTTCACGGCCATGCACTCATTTGATCTTCATACACCCTTCATTAGGGGAATGACTCCCAGCTTTCAGATGGAGAAACTGAGGTCCAGAGAAGGGAGGTACCTGCTCAAAGTTACTAACCAGAAGCAGCCCTCCAGCACTTTCCCCCAGTATTAACTGTTGGATCACCAGTCTACCCGCCTCCCTCTTGGAAGCAAGTCAAATCACCCAGCAGCACCAGAAAGGGACCCCATGTCCTGGCCACTGGGCCAGCTGCTGTCCAGGCCCAAAGCAGGCCTAACCCCAGAGCATCAGCCTTCTGCTCCACAAGGGGGAACGAGTGGGAAGGGGACCATCTGGGTGTTGCCAGTGGACTGGCCCTACCTTGAACACAAACATCTCGCCTCGGAAGAGTGCCACCGTGTTGAAGTTGCCATCACAGATATTGGGTTTGGCACCTGGTGTGGATGGCCGGTCCCCCAGGGGCGGCCGAGGGGGCCTGGGCTGGCGCTCGTGCTTCCTCTCACTCGGTGAGTGGATCCTGCGGACGGGGAGCGTGGGGAGTGGTCTCGTGGGCTCCAGGGGCTCAGCTGGAGGTCCTGGAGAGAGGGGCTGCATCTTAGACAGGGGCTCCCAGTGTCCATGCCTCGTCACCACCCAGGCAGCCCTGGCGTCTGTCACCCTCCAGCCCCCTGTTCCTTCTCCCATTTTTTCCTCCTCCCCCAATCTTTGAGAAAATAGATGGAAAGAGCCATTAAATGGGACTCTTATCTTTCCACCTGCAAATCCGGTATCTTCTCTTCTTCTCTTCTGTTGTAAGAGAGAGCATGTCCTTTCTTAGGCTCAGTGTCCCATACCATCTTCCTCTGCCCCCTCCACACATGCTGGCCTCACGCTGTCTCCCCTTCCCTCTTTACCCTACTCCAAGACAGTGTCCGCCCTGTCTGTCAAGATCTACAGTGACCTCCATGTTGCCAAATCCAAGGGTTACTGACTCAACCTTTGATGTGCATCCAGATTATCCGGAGATCTTGATAAAATGTGGATAATGACTCAAGAGGGTCTGGGGTGGAGCTTGCCATTCTGCATTTCTTCCGGCTCTCAGATGATGCCAGGAGTAGCACGATGAGAGAAACACTTTTCCAGGAGCCTGTACTGACTTGGTTTTCTTTCTACTCTTCACGGGCTGTTGCTTCTCTACCTCCTTCGCTGGTAGCTTTTCCTCACCCACCCTACTCTAAAGTTTGGAGTGCTCCTGGATCCTCTTCTTTCTGTGTTTGTCCCCAGGTCAGTTTTCTCACTTGGGCAGTGTATTAGGATCACTGGGAGAGATGTTAAAATGCTTGATGCTCAGAAGGCAGCCCAGACCAATCAGAATCCAATCTCTGAGTATGTGGGCACTTTTTACTGAAATTCCAAGGTAATTCCAATGAGTCCCCTAGTTAAGCATCACCACCCTAAGTGATCTCATCCAGGTTCATGGCTTTAAAGACCCTCTATGTTGGGGCTGTCCAATAAGATGTTCTATGATGGCAGAACTGGTTTATATGGGTACTGTCCAATACAGTAGCCTCCAGCCATATGTGGCTGTTGAGCACTTGGAAGTGAGTAACTAGTTGTTAGTGGGACAGAGGAACTGAAATTTTAATTTTATTCAAATTAATATAAATTTAAACTTCAATAGTCACAAATGGCTAGTGGTTATACATTGGACACCAGGGATTCCAAATCAATATCCCAGCCCAGATCTCTGAGCAATAGACGGTAAATCCTATTGCCTCACAATTAGAAAAGCCAGGAATCTTGGTGTTGTCCTTGACTCTCACCCCCATGTTTGATCTATCAGCAAATCCTGTCCATTCTACTTTCAAAATACCTCCAGTCCCTCCCCTCACCTCCCCTGCCCTGTCTTCCACTGCTTCGCTGGTAGAGATCCTGCCCATCCTCCACAGTTCTGGTTGGGGCCGCCTGTTCTGTGACAAACTCAGGGCCTCCAGAGGGAGCCCTCCTCCCGTGCTTCATAGCCTGGGACCTGAGGCGGCCTGTGCTAAACTCCTGTGCATTTGCCCCAGTATCTGGTTTTTCCCTCTCAACTGACTTGATTAGAACAAGACCTTCGTATACCAGTGTGAACAGAGAATTGGGAGGGAGGCCTTTCCTATCTTACCAAGATATCAGTCTAGCTTCTCATTTTTTTCTTGTTTAAGAATCTCTTGACTAGAGGTGGGGGTCCCCTTGAGAGTGCACCACAGGAGGCAAGATGGAGGTGTATGGAAGGGGAGGAGGTAGAGAAGAGGGAGTGAGTGGAATTCCGCTCACTTTTGGCAGCTCAGACCCTCCCCACAGTTTCCCAGTGGATCAGGCAAAGACCTCAGAGGTCTCTCAAGGTCAGACAGTGGCTATGGTGAAGGATGTGAGTGTCCCCCCAACCCCTTGGGCAGGTAGTCACAGTCCATTCCCGAAGAAGGAGCAGTGGCCCCCGTCTCCCCTGCCACACACCGTAGATCTTCTGGATGCCCTGGAGATCATCCTGAGGCAGTTTGAAGTTGTGTGTCTCCATGTACTGGTAGAAGGGCGCCATGATGGCACTGGGGTCGTTGGAGTGCTCCAGTCCCAGCGCGTGGCCCAGCTCGTGCACAGCCACCAGGAAGAGGTCATTCCCTGTGGAGAGTGGGGTGAGGAGGTGCCCAGGGCACCCACTTAGGTATCAATCAATCCACTGCTTCAGCAAACACGGAGCAAAGCTTTGTGTCAGGCCCTGTGCCGGACACTGGGATCTACCAGAGAAATCCTACACAGTCCTGCCTTTTGGAACTCTCCATATAGTGGGGGATTTGGAGAGATAAACAAATAAGTGATATTCATGTTCCAGGTGCTTGAATAGATGTCTGTAAGGGTCAAGTGAGGATTCTGAGAAGAGAGGAGTGATTTAAACTTGACGATGTTCAGGGAAAGCTTCATAAAGGTGAAGTTTAAGTCGACTCTTGAAAGATAAGAAGTTAGTCAGGAGAATGGATTCAGAGGGCAGGAGGGGGGTGGTTGGCATTCCTGGCTGAGGGGACGCTGTAAACAAGATCCAGGGACAAGCAGGCTCATTCCACTTGGCTCCGGAACAAAGCACGAGGGGAGGGCAGAGAGAGAGATGAGGTCAGCCAGGCTGGCAAGTGGGGCTAGGATGCCACGCAAAGGAATCTGGATTGGCTTCTTAGCCAGTGGGGGGTTTAGGCGAGAGTGGGGGTGGCAATGGGATGAGTCACTCTGCCTGTGCTATGGCTGGAGGAGGGAGGAGAGGGGAAGGAGACCAGAGGTAGGGCATCAGTGGGGCCGGTTTGGAGCCGGGAGAAGGGTCTGGGTGAGAGATGGAAAGGACCAAGCTAGGGGAGGGAGTAGCAGCAGCAGGGGGAGGCCTGGGTGCAGCTTCAGGAGGCCCGGGTGCAGGCAGGGCCCTGTTTGCCGGCAGCGCTCGGTTGGGCAAGACCTCAATCCTGACAGAATTGAACCATGGCCAAGATCAAGGCAGGGACTCAAACGGGAGAGAAAACAACAAGGTCCAGGTGCTGAAAGTGGGACACGGGATCCCGAGCACGAAGCTGGGGCAGCAACATGGCACAGTGGTCATGAGTGTGGGCCCCTGAGCCAGACGGACCCTCATCTCCAGCTCTACCCCCACCGGTGCTGTGAACTTGGCCAGTCGGTCTCCCCTCTGAGCCTCAACATCCTGAGCTGTAAAATGAGGAGATCATATCTACCTCATAGGGTCTCCTGAGGATTGGATAAGATATGTGTGAAGGGCATGGCACTGCCAAGCAGCTGCTATTAGCAAATCTAAGGTGGCTGCTTGGCACCTGGAACATGCCCATTGACCAGAAAGGAAGAACAAGGTCCGTGCGGTTCCAGCTACCAGATTTTCTTAAGCCAACTCCTCTGAGCCTCTGGATCAGGCCTGGGACAGAGCAAGGCCTGATTTGAGGGTGGGGAGGGGTTAAGTAACCCCAGCTTTGGGAAAGGAACACAAGAGACAGGGAGTTGGGCAGGCTGTTGTAGAGTCCTGACCCCTGTCTGTCCCGTTATAAATTCTTGCTTGCCTTGACCTCTGGCATTTGAGCTCTGCCTCTCATTGCCCAGCCCTAAGGCATGTTGTGGCTCAGTCTTGCCACGTTGAAGTGCAGGGGAGGCTGCCAGGAGCCCATGAGGTGGTCAGGAGTCCTGGTGCCTTCTCTGGCTCCAGTGTCACTGGCAAAGTTGCCCAGCCCTGTGCAAGGCCCCGTGAGGGTCGGATGGGGCTGGCGATTATCTCTGGCCTTTCTGGTTAAGGTCTTGGGAAGAGAGGAGTTTTCTGGGGGCAGACCCAGACGTGTGCATGCCTGCCTCTCTGCTGACATCACCGGCGTCTCCAGCAAAGTGGGAATGGGCAAAATCAGGGCAAGGTTGGCCAAGAGCCTGGGGCTGGCCTTCTGCTGGGGAAGGGCAAGCTGGCAGGAGGAGACCAGGCCGCCCCCAGTTCCTTCCTCAGGTCCTGATTCCTCTGGCAGCAGGGAAGGGTGAGCTCATCTCTCAGCTTCATCCCAAACAAAGGCAGCTAGCTACTGGAGCCAGCGGAAGGCAGCTCTGCTTCCTGGGGGCTTGTGCTGCCTGGCTCTGCTCCTGGCCTGTTCTGCGACCTGGGACAAGCTGTTCAGGCCTCTTGTCCCATGACTAGGCTCTTCCTCAGGGGGCATCCACAGGGATCTCTGCTGGGAACCAGGGAGCAGGGCTCTGAGCACTTGGCAAGACTCTAAACCTTTGTCCTCAGTCTGTGTCTGTTACTCTGATGGCCTCTGTGCCTGGGTCTTTGCAGAGAACAGGAGTAAGCCCTTGAAGGAAAGAGGACCATGGGCTTATTCTGGAGACCAAAAGGTAGAGAGGTGCTGGGGAGCTGGCATCCCATGGCACAGAACCTGAAGAGACTGTTCAGTGGGGGCTGCTCTGGGAAGATGGAAGGAGAGGGGAGGGGGCAGAAGAACTCCCTGGAACATGTGAGAGGAAAAGCAGTAGGATGGAGAAGATCCCAGGACTTAAGGGGCAGGAGGCTTTTAGGGTCTTCACCCTCCAAGAGGGTGAGAAGCAAGGAAGCAGAGTAGTTGGAAGTGTGGTCCGAGGGAGCCGGACCCGGATCCCAGCTCTGCACGTCACAGCCATGTGGCAGTTTAAATCTCTTCTCTGTAACATGCAGGGAATGGTACCTTCACCCTAAGAATGGGGGTGAAGTCAATGAGGCAAGGCATGTAAAGTGCTCACTCTGCCTCCTGGCACAGAGCCGCGGATCACTCTTAACTAGCAGGGTCCCATGGAGCTGTGTGCAAGGACCAGCATCCCCACAGGCTGGGAGCTCAAGTCCTAGGATCACCTAGCAAGTACCCAAACGTCTGACTTGACTACCCAAGTATACCTTGTCTCTGCCTCATTTCCTTTTTTTAGAACTTCCTTATTTGTTAAGTCCCATATCATTGACCCCCTCCAATCCCCCAAAAGTTGTAACATTTCCCTTTGCCTCTGTTCTTTTGCCAGTGTTGTCCCCTCTACCCAGAATAGCCTTACTCCGTCCAAGTTCAGCTCGTTGCCACATCTTCCAAGAAGACTTCCTTGATTTCCTCCACTGGCAGTGAGTACTCCCTCCTCGACTCCCCTAGCAGTTTCTTTGAGTCATCTTTATGGCACTGACCCCTTTCCACCCTCTGTGGCAGCCACTAACTAGCACATGCTGTCTTCTGCCCCAGGACTGTGACTTCCTCAAGGGCAGGCTTTGTGCTGGACAGGGCTGGGTGACGGGGCTGGGTGACAGCAGCCAGGAGGAAACAGTGCCAAACATTCCAGGTGTGGTCCTTGGATCACCTGCTGCAGAACCACCTGGGGTGATTATGAAAAATTCAGAGTCCTGGGTTCCCACCTGGCTCTGCCACTTAACGGAGTTTATATAACCACTTGGAACTTTACTTTCCTCATCCGTTAAAGGGAGATTATGATCCCTGTCTGGTCTAACTCCCAGGGTGGGGAAGGGTCACAGAATTCATCGTGGAGGAGCTCTACGAAGGGCTGGTCTCAGTGACTCTTCCTGTCTTGTCACCTTCCCCCAGGGCCGGGCCCCCTTCTCATTGAGCTTAGTGAACTCAGACATTGGTGCTTGACTCACTGAAAAGAGATGAGGACAGCAGGTGCCTGGAAGCAGCCCCCGAAACTAGCTGGAAGGTACGGTGGGCCAGATTGCCCTTCCTACAATCTCCAATGACTGGAGGAATCGGGATCGCTCTTCCACCCTTACATCCAGTGGTTCTCCAGGAGAGCCTTTTAAACACAGATGGGGGAGCTTCTGATTCAGGAGTTTGGGGTTAGGACTTGGTAACATCTTTTTAAAATATAAAATACCCCAAGTGAATTTTATAGTGATTGGGTCAGGCTGACACACGTGAGGCCGCCGCTCCACCTCGGCGCCACTAACGGTGGGACAGCCGAGCATCCCAGTGCAGGATGACACCCGCCACTTAGGATGATCTTGCCCAAAAGTGAGTCTAGTCAGGCCTGCAGGTCTAATGACCAATATTCAGGATATGGGAGGAAGGGAGATGCGTTAAAAGTGAATCTGAATCCCATCAAGCCAAATGACAGTCCTTGGGACAAGTGACCTGGTTTCTTCAATGGGGTTGGGGGTGGGGAGGTGAGCTGATGGCTGTGAATGGAAATGGCTTATGAGATGTCAACGGTGTGTGCCATGTGGCTATTGTCTGGGTCCAGCTGTGAGCAAACAGCTGTTAAAGACGTTTTTGAGATAATTCTGAGAAAATGGACCCAAACCAGGAATTGGATTTTAAGAAATTCTGGAAAATTTTGTTGGGTTTGATAATGGTTTTGTGGTTGGGTTAAAAAATAACTCGTTGGGACGCCTGAGTGGCTCAGTTGGTTAAGCGGCTGCCTTCAGCTCAGGTCATGATCCCAGCGTCCTGGGATCGAGTCCCACATCGGGCTCCTTGCTCAGCAGGGAGCCTGCTTCTCCCTCTGCCTCTGCCTGCCACTCTGTCTGCCTGTGCTCGCTCGCTCTCCCTCTCTCTGACAAATAAATAAAAAAAAAAATAACTCGTTAGAGGTATGTCCTAAAGTATTTACAGGTGACATGATATTGTGCCAAGGATTTCTTTTAAAATACGTCAGCCAGGCAATAAAAGTGGCAGGGGGAGAGTAAGTGAGATGGCGCAGACATCACATGGGGAATGGGCGAAACAAGGTGGTGGGCAGCTGAGGGTTCATATTATCATTCTCCCTTATTTTGTGAGTTTGAAGTTTTCCAAAATGGAAATTTAGAAGAGAGAAGAAAGCCAATAAACACAAAGTTCCCGGGAGGCTCCACGTACTCCCTCGCTGAATTTATGTGGAATTTAAATGAGATAATATACAGGTGCTCCATAAATCTTGGTTCCTCTCATCTCCTTCCAGAAACTGTCCTAGGGCAACCTACTGTGTTCCAGTTCATCTGTCAGGGGCCTGTTGCTAAGGTCAGGGGCTGCACTGAACAAGTTCGTGCTTGGCTTTCCAGAGCACAGGAAAGTCCTGACTCTTGTCCAGAGAAGACATTGGCCATCTGGGACGATCTGTCACAATTGGTGATTGTTCATCAGGATGGGGTGGGACAGGCGAGAGATGCTGGGACTGTGCCCATCCACAGGTCCCAGCTCCTTCCCGCACACACCACCAGAAGTTCGTGGGATTTTGAGATGGGACGCAAGGTCTCCAATAGCAAGGAGGGCTGGCAGGCAGTAGAAACCCCAGAGCTGGGAAGGGGAAGGCAGAGTTGTTAGGAGTGTCCTCCCTGTGCCTCCTCTAGCCAATATCCCTTTAAGAATTCATTTGTCTCCATCAGGCCTAGAACTAAAATCTTGTCAGCTAACCGTGCTGGGCACATAACAGGGCTCAAAAACATTAATTTCTTCTCCTCGCACTTTATCAGGTAGCACAGACAGACCTTCCTGGACACTGATTCAAGAAGAAGAAGGGGAGAAAAATAGCTGTTTAGAAAGCCAGGAAGCACACCCAGGACGTCAAGAAGAGGGTTTCAGGGCCGAGGAAATGGCACTGAATAGGAAAGAGGACCAACATTTGAAGAGGGCAAGGGACAAAGAGGAATTTAACACTTTCCTGTCTTTGCCGAGGCTAAGCCTTGGCCGAGTCACCCTTTGACAGATAAGCCAAGAGTTGCTGATCCCTGATCCACGCAATGATCTGAAATGTTCTCAAGGAGGCTTTCCCCACCCCTAGACACCAGACTGAGCCCCTGAGGAATGGGGCCTGTAGGAGTCTGCTCTCAGCCTGAAGCACAGCTGAGGGAAAAGAACACCCCATGTTTCCCGGACGTACCTAAGTTTAAGAATCAGAATGCCCAGGGAAAGGGCCTAGGAATCTGTTTCTAACAAGGATCTCAGGGGATTCTTATGACCAGGCAAGTGAGAGGAAACTCTGGGGACCAAGGCAGTATTTCTCGAGGTGAGGGAACACCTACATCAGAGTCCTGGAGCACTTATTACACCAAGCGCAGATCCCCAGGCCTGACCCCAGAATCAAAGAATCAGAGTAGCAAGAGGTTAGGGGCCTGGAACCTGGAATGGGCATTCTTTAGAAAGATTTCTGGACGATTCTGGTGTGCCCTGCAGTTTGAGAACCATGGGAGCTTAGCTTGGTAGCTATGTGCTCCAGGGGTACCTGGCTGGCTTAGTCATTAGAGCACAAAACTCGATCTCAGGATCATGAGTTTGAGCCCCACATTGGGGGCAGTGGTTACTTTAAAAAAAAGAAAGAAAAGAGTATGTGCTCCAGAGTCATAATGTCCAGGTTCAAAGCCTCATCTCACCATTCACCGCCTATGGGACTGTAGGAAGACTGCTTAATGTTTCTACAGACTTTAGTTTACCTATCTGTAAAATGGGGATGACGATAATGATATATACATATTACATAGTATGTGAAAAGCACTTGACACAGGCCCTGGAATTTCAACATGCTAATCATTATCTATTCTCATCTTGAAGTCAGAATCCTCTATCCCTTCCTCCTCCAGACCCCCTCTGCCTCTTCTTATTTTCTTGGTACTTCTGCTACCTCCTTCAGTGGTTTGCTTTGTGACAGAGTTGCTTATGCACACGTGTCTCCCCCACTCAACTGTGGACTATCAGAGGGCAGAGACCATGTCTTTTTTGTTTAAATGTTTGGGTATCCTCTTCCCTGGGCTGTGTATCATGGTACACTAGTGTTGGAAGAGGGCTTAGAGATCACCTAGTCCAGTCCCTCGTTTTTTGTTTTTTGTTTTTTTTTTAAGAATCTTTTTTTTTTTAATTTTTAATTTATTTATTTGTCAGAGAGAGAGCGAGAGAGAGCGAGCGAGCACAGGCAGACAGAGTAGCAGGCAGAGGCAGAGGGAGAAGCAGGCTCCCTGCCGAGCAAGAAGCCCGATGCGGGACTCGATCCCAGGACGCTGGGAGCATGACCTAAGCCGAAGGCAGCTGCTTAACCAACTGAGCCACCCAGGCGTCCCCAGTCCCTCGTTTTTATATGTGAGGATACTGAGAGGGAATCATTTGCCTCTAGTCATAGAGCTGGGTGGCTGGGCTGTGTTTTGGGCCCTTGTGCTACTGGTTACCAGCTGCGCCGTTTGAGCTCCAAGGCCTTTATCTTAAAAATGGGCATGATGATGTCCACTTGCCTACTTACTAAGTAAGTGCCTTGGGAGTAAATACTGATGAGGAACGCTTTTGGAAGCTCAAAAGTATTGTTACTCACACTGTACAATATGACTGTGGCTCCATATAACACCCATTGAGTTACGGGGGTGAAAAGCAAGTTACCCAAGGATACTAGAGTGATTGTGGGGCCCATTATTCACCCATGAAGTTGACATAAAGGAGAGAGAGTCATGTCACCTTGTATGATGGCCTTTGAAGCCCTTAGCAGCCAGGCCAGGCACTACCACTTTCCACTTGAATGACGTTTTTACCTTTTTCTCCAGCCTCTGATCCATGACTTCCTCTTCCTATTCATGGCCTAACCCCTCCTTCTGGACTCACCCCAGTTAGACCATTTACTAAGTGATCTGATCCATCTGCATGGATGGGCCAGTGTTGAACATTATCAGAAACCTCAGTTTCACCCTCTTAGGTTCTTAGCTCTTGGACACAAAGCTCCAGAGCAGGAAACTCATCTACGGCATCCCAAGCTCTTCCCTGGGCGTCTTTCCCTGACAACTGAGCAATCCAGGACTGACCCCGTTCCCCTCATGGCCTTACCATCATGGTTGGCATTTCCTAGTGTCCACGGCTCATCTGAGTCAAAGTGAGTGTCTCCTCCAATCCCTGGGCCAGGAAAGTAGGCGTGGGCCAGGAATCCCCCTTCTCCATCAAATGGGGAGCTGTCGCCGTGGAAACCAGAAGCAAAGAAGATCATGATGTCTGCCTCCTTCCGGTCACTTTTGATCTCATGGTATGGCACCTCTTCAAAGGTCAGCGGGGTCACCTTCTGCCAGACGTCAAAAGCCTGGCGAATCGCTTTCCGTGTGTCTAGCTCACCCACCTTTGGGGTGTAGTTGTGAATGCTGTTGAGAGAGGGGAGAGTCAGTAGGGAGGAACCGTCAGAGTCAGAGGTTTGCAAGATAAAAGGATACCAGAGACCCCTTGGACCAGTCGTCTCCAAGTTTTGAACCCTAGGATTCTGCTGAGTTACCTCTGGCATTGAAGAAGAGGCTGGGTGAAGCCTTTGGGTCCCTACCCCTGCCTCAGCCTCAGTGGCTTCGCTTTAACTGAGGTCTTATATTTGACCTCTCACAAAGCTTGTGTTGAATACAGAATTCCATTCCAATGTGCAGGAAGAAGGGGGGAGGGGAACAGCATTTTCAAAATTTTAACTTTTTCTCCTAATACATAAAATGTATTTATAAATAAATGTTACAGAAATATTTAAACAGTGGAGAGTTTAAGTGAAACATCCCTTTTACAAATATTTGGTACCAATTACCCAACTATTGCTTGTCGACCTGGGGAGTTGGTATACAGTGGTATCTGATTTTGTCAGTTAAAGACTTAGTGATTTAAGGTTACAAGAGCCATATTGAATGGTTCTCCATACAGGGCATCACTACTGGGTGCTCTGCCCCATGAACACCTGGGTAAGGATAATTCACCCATTCTATAGGTAAGGAAACTGAGGCCCAGAGAGGTCGATGATAGAAGTTAAGGTTAGAAGCCAGTTCTTTCTCTTGATTCATTCTACCTCTTTAAGATAACTTAAGAGTCTATCGAGTTTCTAACCCAGATTCTTCTTAGGTTTCTTTCTCTTCTCAGATTTCTGGAAAAAAATCAAGTTCTAGCCTCTATAGTTCATTAGCAGAAGAGCCCTTCATTCTTCAGTTTTAAGAATTTCTGTCTTAGGGGTGCCTGGGTGGTGCATTCGGTTAAGTGTCTGCCTTCAGCTCAGGTCATAATCCCAGGGTCCTAGGATTGAGCTGACAGGCTCCCTGCTTGGCAAGGATCCTGCTTCTTTTCCCTCTGCCCTCCCACCCCCACTTGTGCTCTCTCTCTCTAATAAATATATAAAATCTTTTTTTTTTTTTAATTAAGGGATCTCTGTCTTAGGTCCTACCCCTAAACCCAGGGCATCTACCTGAAATGGAGTCAGGGCCTTGAGAGGTGCCAACTAGAGCCCATCTGAGTCTGCTCTATGCCTGGCCTTGGCCTCAGCCCCACTCTGAATCATGCTGTCTGAGTGCACTGTGCTGGGCTCCATCACCCCTGTCCTCAGCCACTGATCTGACTTGGGGACTGATCCTCCTCTGCCCTTGGTTTCCCCAGACAGTTTAGGAGCGACGTTATTGTGATTCAGTTCCCTTAGGAGAGAAATGGAACTGTGCTGGGAAGTTCAGGTGATGTCCACAGGGGCTCAGCAGAGAAGGGACCTAGATCAAAGGGAGTGAGTGGGGTTTGGCAAGCAGGGACAGGGAGAGTGCGTGCAGCCCTGGATTTTTATCACAGCAGAAAGGTGCTGAACAATCCATACCCCACTTTCTAAAAACTGTAGGACTCTAAGCAGGACACAATTAATGAGCCCCCAAAGGACCAAACACACCTGAAGTTGGAGACATAGCATCCTCTGGAAGCCATCAGGGGGACAAAGTCATGGGCCCTCCGTACCTGGTCCTGATGCCGGCATACCTGGCTCTCACCCTCACCACACACCCGCCACCTACAGCAGGAGGGGGTAGAGCTGAAGCCAGGAAGGGAGGGGGGCAGGGAGGTAAGCACCTGTAGGTGATGTGTTTCTGCCTCCACTTCTGTCCGGTCAGAGCATAGCGCTTGTTCCTCCGCCTGCGGCTCGAGTGGGGGTGATCGGGGACACCGCAACGGGGCTTCTTCATCCACCTGGGCAGAGAGGACACACATGCACGTGCTGTGGTCACCCAGCACTCTAGGAAGGCCAGGCAGGGTTCCCAGTCCCGGTCGAAATGGCCGTGTGCTCCCGCGCCCTGGATTGGGGGCCCTGGCTCTGATGGGCTCCCTCACGGGACACGACCCACTGGTTACTTGACTCCTTCACTCACGACTGATTATGAAGACACGGGGCTGCATTCGAGCCTGGGGCTCAGCGGCGTGGGCTTGATAGTTCCAGCTCCACCACTCATCGTGGGAGCCCAGGCAAGCGAATTATTGTAAACCTCAGTTTCCCCATCGACAACACAAGAATTCTCGCTCTCGCTGTTCTTAGGTTGTAGTAAGCCTTAGTCTATAATAGTCTAGAAATACCCTGTAAATGGGATGAGATCACCTCACTCCCTGCTTTAAAACCCTCCAACGATGTCCCCAAACACCTAGAATGAATGCAAACTCCTTGTTTCGGCCTGCAGGGATACACATGATCGAGGCCCTGAGTCCTCTTCGAGGGGAAGGCCCCGCCACCCCTCCCCCCACACTGGGCCCCCAGCCACAGGGCCTTCTTGCTGGGCCTGACACAGGGCAAGATGATTCCCACTTCAGGGTCTTTGTTTCTTCTGCTTACAATGCTCTTCTTCTCCACTTGATCTGTCCCCTTACTTCTTTAAGGTCTCTGATCAAATGTTACCCCTTCAGAGAGGACTTCCTTGCCCACCTCATCTGAAATAGCTCCCCCCATCTCATCCTTCCGCTCTCCGTTTATCCTGCTTAATTTTTCTTCATAGCATTAATCATCGCCTGAAACTATATCATATATTGGCTTTTTTGGTTGATCTTTGTCTCTCTTAGCAGAGTCTAAGTTCCGTGAACATAAGAACCTTACCTGTGCAGTGCCTAACCCAGAAGATGTTTTTGCTAATGATTTGCTGAATGAATCAGAGAATCAATCAGAACCGCCCAGCAGCAGAGTGGCATAGCTCCTAAGACAGCAAATTCCCTTCCACTAGAGCTGTTCAGAAAGTGGCTAAACACCTGTAGGGCTTGGAACAGAATTCTCTGCTGCAGTTCATACGCTGTGTTGTGATTTTAAATCTATTAGTGTATCGCCTCTAACAAATGGCAGATTCTTCGAGGACTGGAACAGCATCGTATTCATCATCGTGTCCCCAGGAGCTAGCCCAGTGCCTGGAACTAAGTGAATCTCAATAACTGTTGTCAGGTTAAATGACATTAGGGAACCGTAAGCCTGGGACATGTTGGGGATATAAAAAAGAGGGCAGGGTAGGAGATTTTAGAAGATCGTAGTTGATTGGGGCCCAGGCCATCCTTGCATTTTATGTCCTTGTGCTGGCCTAATGACCAACTCACTAAACCACAGCTGGAGATTGCTGGAAGGGCCAACAGTCCACCTCCTGGGTGCTGCTGAAAGCCGTTGCCATGGGCAATATAGAGAAGAGGAAACAGAGACTATTGTCACCAAATAGTGAAAGGCCCCCCCGAGGGACTTCACCAGGTCTTACTCATCTTTGCAGGCTTCCTGTTGCCTCAAGTGCCTCTACTCAGAAATCAATATTAAAAAACACAATAATAACAATATCACGTATTGGTACAAATGTTTCTAATTTTTACAGAGTTTGCGTTCTTTTAAAGACATTTTTTTTTGATTCTCAAAACAGCTCTGTGAGGTGACCAGAAATTATTTATCTTCATTTTTGCAGAGGAGTGAAAAGATACACATAAATCGAGTAACTTGCAGAATACAGCCATTGAGGCAGGACAGGGACTTAGTTGAATGAGTAAATGAGCTAGTAATTCATGCAAGTTAACAAACAAAACAAGACAATAGAATCTGGGGGCTTTTCTTTCCTCAGGCTTAGCACAGTTTGGACTCAAGGAGATGCTGAATGAAGGAATGTGTGACATTTTCTGAGGTAGGCGCTCAAAAAGTAATACTTTTTTTTTTAATTTTTTTAAAAAATTATTTGTCAGAGAGAGAGGGAGAGAGAGCTAGCGAGCACAGGCAGACAGAGTGGCAGGCAGAGGCAGAGGGAGAAGCAGGCTCCCCGCCAAGCAAGGAGCCCGATGCAGGACTCGATTCCAGGACACTGGGAACATGACCCGAGCCGAAGGCAGCTGCCCAACCAACTGAGCCACCCAGGCATCCCAAAAAGTAGTACTTTTAAATGGCTGCTCTGGCTTCCTTTCCCTGATGGTCTTTAGGAAGAACCAGGAGCCACCTGAGCGACAGTAAGGCTGAGGTAGGGCTGGAAGGGCCCCCGGGGAGGAAACAGGCCCAGAGAAAGGCAGTGACTGTCATGGTCACAGAGCTGGAATAGAAACTAAGGTCTCTAAATTCTACCCCACAAAACAGCCTCCCCACTCAGGTCTGGGATGAAGTGCGTGTGCCTTCTCCCTTGTCGTGCCTCCAAAACCTCGTTCCCTGCCTTCCTACAAAGAAGTGGGGGGCAGACTTGCACGTGGGAAATGCCATCCTCCTCCCCCAGCTCGTTCCTTCCACCTCCTCCTCTCTTGGTCCACCTGCCACTCTCTGAACCCTGTCCAGCAGGCCTGGGGCTTTCTGGAACAGAGTAAAACCCAAGGCCAGGTGGTGCCTCAGCAGAGACACCAGCGCTCCTGCCCCAGGATGCACTGCCATGAGGCCCGCACAAAGCCCTCAAAATAACCTGTGCTTTGAATACGGCCGGGCTCTCTGTAACCGGCCGCCTCCAGAGGCCACAGGGCCACGGCATCCACCATCCCCACACCATCATCGCAGCAGTGAAATGTATTGTCTCCGAAGTTCACAGTCTCGCAATCAGAGAACCCGAGGACTAGAAAATGTTTGTACAGGGGCGCCTGGGTGGCTCAGTGGGTTGAGCCTCTGCCTTCGGCTCGGGTCGTGATCCCAGGGTCCTGGGATCGAGCCCCATGTCTGGCTCTCTGCTCAGCAGGGAGCCTGCTTCCCCTTCTCTCTCTGCCTGCCTCTCTGCCTACTTGTGATCTCTCTTTCTGTCAAATAAATGAATAAAATCTTAAAAAAAAAAAAAGAAAATGTTTGTACAGAATTAGAAGATCAGAAAACCTCAGACTCAACCCAATTTTAATAGCTTAGAAAAATGGGATCTAGAATTGGAGACCCGTAATCCAGTGCTCCCCTTTGCACGTGAACAAGCTGAGGCCCAGAAAGATGAGTCTCCAGGGGGTGACTCAGGCCCAGGGTGGATGGATCCTGGATGGGCCCCCACCTACCACCTCCCTGCACCCCGCCCTGGGGCCCTGCCCCCTGCTGCTACCTGGGCTCAGGACCCCGCCCCCACCCCCAGCTGGCTGCCATGCCTTTGTGGTGGCAATGGCTTTCCTTGTGCAGCGTTAATGACTTTCAAGGCTACTTCTCAAACAAATGTAAGGATGCTTAATTCTCAGCTATCTTCAAATGAACAAACAAACCAACAGAAATCCATCCACCTCTAGCTACCCTCTATTCCTCCCTCACTGTCAGGCTTCTAGCAAGTTTTGCCTCCACTCGCCACCTCGACTCCCTTCCTGCGCTCCTCCCCACTGCAGTTGGACCTTGTCTCCACAGGTCCACAGAGCCTGCACTGGTCTCCTCACTGCTAGACTCGGCCCCGGTGCTCTTCTGTCTCCTGCTCTGCAGCAGCCGGGCCCACTGACTGTGCTCCCCTTCTGCTCCAGGACACAGAACCCCTGGCTTCCTCTACTGCTCTGGCTGCTCCTTTTCAGCCCCCATCCTGGGTTCCATTCCTATCACTCCGTCTCTTCCTCCTCTTTGTACTCCCCCTGAGTAAACGCAACCAAGCTCATGGTCTGGCTTCTCTGGAGTACCTCCCTGAAAATTTGTGTTTCCTTCTGCGTTCTAGACTGGTGTGGCCAGATGATTGCACTTTTCATGGCGTGGTGAGCCTCTGGAGGGGAGGGCTCATAGGATCGAGTCCAGTGCCTGGCACACGTGGGCATTCAGTGATATTTGAAAAACGGAAAAAGTGGAACGAGTTGCCAACTCATTATCATTCTGGAGTTGTTTGTACCAAGTGAGATGCGTACGTCTCAGGGAAAGCCAGAGTGGTGACTCAGAGAACCAAAAGCTATTAGAGTCAGAGGAGATTTAAGACCTCCTCTCACAAAACTGCTCATTGTGGTGATAAGGAAACTGAGGTCCAGAAGGGTTAAGGTCACACTGCAAATTTAGGGCAGAGCCTTTCCCCTACTCACATAGGGAAGGGCACCTTGGGGTACCCACTGGATTATACTGCCGAGTGAAAGACAGGCAGGCAGGATGGGCATGGTATATATATGGGGGCCGTGACAAATATGAATCCAAATGTAAGTCTGGAAAGTAGGGCACGATGGCCTACGCAGATCTTACTCGATCGTTGTCTGATCCAACACCCCCGTGACAGGGATCCCATAAAACTGCTGCATAGTGGAGACTGCTGACTGTAAGGCCTTCCCTGAGTGCAGCGCGGGTGCCCGGGAGTCCGAGGGGAGCAGGTAGCCATAGGACTTTAGCCAGTTCTGAAAGACACGGGAAAGAGAAAGACGCATCATAATGCAGAAGGCTCCGATCTACCTGGGCAGAGATCTGCCCTTGAAACTCGGGATCATTTTACTGAAGGGACCTATGGGTTTATGCTCTGATTGCTTCCTCCTTCGTTCCCTCCTGCACACACACTGGTAAGCTAATCTCCAGAAAACCCAGCTCTCATTGGCTCCCTCGCCATGAAGTGTTCATGGGCTCTCTACTGGCTACAGAATAAAAGATTAAAAATTTGCCTTCAAGGCTGTCTGGTACCCTGCCTCTTTACTCCCTTATGCAGTGGTTTCCACTGAAATGTAACTAGACATGCATGAGCATAAGAATGCTTCTTCTCTGAAGCAGAGCAGCCTGTTAAAATGTGCGCTCTAGAACCGCTGTGTCGAACGTCAGAGTCGGCTGAAGAATCATGTTATAGAATCCTTATTGACCTGAGATTATATACAGGCTTTATTGCTAACCCCTCCAAAAGAGCAAGCCATCGTAAGTACATATAAGCACAATAATGCATTATTTAATTTAAATATAAATACATAAATGCATGCATAGGAAAAAAGCATAGACGGGCACACATAAAAAAATAAAAAAATAATAGCATGGTTATGTAAGAGAATTTCTTGTTTCTAGGAAATATCCACTGAAGTATTTTGGCTTATATAATGGCGCATGATGTCTGCAACTTTTTCTTAAACAGATTCAGAAAAGAGAGAGAGGGGAAGCGGGGGACAAATGTAGTAAAAAGTTAAGAATTGGGGAAACCAGGTGAAGGGTATTCAGGAATTCTTTGTCCTATTCTGGAAAAGTTCTCTGAAAGTCTGAAATGATGTCAAAAATATTTTTTTTTTAAATAAAAAAAGAATTAACCACGAGCATCCTCCATTAGAGGATCACGGGGGAGCATTTCTGTTTTCTAAGTTTTAGGCATGGAGTCATTTAAAAAGGGGAGGAACGCTTTGAAAGGGCAAGAATGTTGGAAAGTAACTTGGATGAAGAAACTCAAACAGACAATGACTCCAGAAGACAGCAAAGTAGAGATGTTTATTCCCACTGACAGGCATGTGGGGATGGAAGCCTGAAGAAACCAGAGCACCGGGAAATATCTGTGGCATCAGTTGGAAAATGAGGGAAACCCCCATGGGTCTCTTGAACCCACCAGCATTTACATGAGCACACCCCCCCCCCCATGCTGGTCTCTGAGCCAGATGGAAGCTTCAGCCCACCCTCAGAGAATTACCCTGCACACCACGTGATTTAAGGAAGGAGAAAGAACTTAGAAAACAATATTATTCCCTTTGTGATTTTTGCTTCTTGTTTCTATACCAACAGTCTTATTGTGGATGTGTCTCTCATTACAAGTCAAAGCAAACTGGGGAAGGAAGCAGACCAGAAACTATAAATAAGTTATTTTTTTCATCTAAGGTGACTATAACATCTTTATTGCCTTGTGATAAATGCAGCTGACTGATTAAAAACAAAACAGAACAATAAAGTCTTAACCTCTACAACACCATGACAGCCTTACCACCTTCATACTGAGACCTAGAACGTGTCTTTCACTCCAAATTCTGGCACAAGATATCAACACTTCTTGCACTTTTTCAAACACTGACTCTCTCTCATGCTTTTGTATGTTTTTCCCTGGCCCTGGCATACTCCTTAGGCGAAAATCTTTCATTATTTTAAGGCTCCACTCATAAATTACTACCTCCAGAAGACTTCCCCCACCCCCCACCCCCAAACTAAGTCATTTTCTTCCTCTTTTGTGCTTTCCCAATCCCCCATTATAGATCGTATAGACCTTACAGTACTGGGTTCTAATCTTTACTTGACCTGTCAGACTCTAAGTGCCTTAAAGGGAAGAGTCTGTGTTCTACTTGTCTCTCTTCACCCAGTGCCCAGAAGTGCCTGACACCCAGTGCTGGTCCTCATATCTGCTCAACAAACATAACTGGGCAGTCACTGCATGCCAGGCACCGTGCAAGGCTCTGGGGATACAAAGATGCCTAAGGGGCTCACAGCCCCACAAGTAAACTCACCATGAAAATACAGCCCTCAAAGTCAGGTGTGTACAGGGTTCTATAGGAGAACAAGAGAGATGTGTCTTCTCCACCTGGGGGTGGGGACCGGGAGAGAGGGGAACTCCGGGGAGGCTCCCAGGCAGAAAGGGATTGAAGCAGTGTTGAGGCATACAGTATGAGCAATTGTGGGAGGGGAGCACGGCACATTCCGAGAGGGGTTTGAAATGATGAAGAATTGGTGGTGATGAGAGGAGGAAGAGGAGGGAGATGATATGTCATTATCTGTTCACAAAGTGGGCAAATTACAGAGAATCACTTGTGACTTTGACTGTGGCCCAGGATCAGCCAAAAAGCTCAAGTAAATCATCTAGAAATGGACATGACAGCACAGCTAAGTTACCCACTGTTCATCCTGGTGCTCCAGCTGCTACCCCCAGGTTAAATCATGCCATCGAAACATTACATCCCTGCACTGCATCCTTTCAGCCAGAATGGTACACTAGGTCCCCTTGTTTAATGGAAACCTCAGTGAAGAATTATTGGGTTGAATAAACAAGGCATACGGTGGGAAAGAGGTACCCAGTTCTGAGATCAAATCCTGACTTCTCTGCTCGCTGGCCATGTGACGCCAGGCAAACTGAACTTCAGTTTCCTAGTGTGTAAAATGTGAACCGTAATTCCTCCTCCACAGGATTACTGTTAAGATAAAATGAACAAATGTCCTTGGCACATAATCACGCAAAGGTGTTTGCTATTGCTGGGGATGGTGTCTCTGTTATCTTTTGCAAACTCAACATGGAAAACTTGGTCTCTGACTCCTTTGGCTTTTGAAATCTAGTCATCCACCCTCCCACATTTTCCCTGGACCAAAAGCCAGTCCTAATGGGTCCTGTGGAGGGCAGCAGGTGTCACGGTCAAGTCTGCTTGCCCCTAGGTGGCAGGTGGCCGTGACCATCTCTCCCACAGCGCCTGGAGCACTGCTCAGTGGAGAACTGACAGCTGGCTTGAACTGCATCCTCTTCACCCTCACTCAACTTTCTTAGGCCCAAATACAGTAGCTTTCTATCAAGCTTTAGCTTGATGAAAATGTTTTCCCTGCAGGAGATTATGTTTTCTGGATTCATAAAGTGGACACTGGGTGACCCAGGGGTTTTCCCTCTTGGCCTTTCCCCCAAGAATCCATCAGCCAAATGTATGGCTTAAATATGGAACATGGTGAGACCTGGAAGTAACTTACTTTTTTCTTTCTTTTTTTTTTTAAGATTTTATTTATTTATTTGACAGACAAAGATCACAAGTAGATCTCCGCGGAGCAGAGAGCCTGATGCGGGGCTCGATCCCAGGACCCTGGGATCATGACCCGAGCCGAAAGCAGAGGCTTTAACCCACTGAGCCACCCAGGTGCCCCAGTAACTTACTTTTTTCATCTTTCCCACCACCAAGTTATGTTTCATCCTTAAAAGTCTGACTTACAACCCTCGTCTCAACCTGTAAGCTGTCTCAAACCTTTCCAGAAAGAGGTGTGGTACAAATCTAAAATAAATGGAATTCCTCTTTATCTGTGGAGTTTACACTCTGGAAACCCAACTAAGATGAATTATGGCATTTGGGAAATGGCTGGGGAGGGATCTTTGGACAGAACCACTGACACACCAGGTAGCCAACTGAGTTCTTTGAGCCAACAGAGGAGTTCTTCTGAACTAGCACAGGAATTCAGAACTTTCTCCCCTCCTGCCCTCCTTACTGTTTATGGTAAGAGATAAGGAACAGGGAACTCTGGGCATAAACCTACTCCAGCCTTTGACGACTTGGGGGAATTGAAAATAGCTCCTCCTCAGTAAATGGCAACCTGGTTTACCCAGCTCTTTTTCTGGGCTACCCGAGCAAGGAGCCACTCAGGGGCCACATAGGATGTGCTATGAAGGTCGCAGAGTCTAGCTCAGCAGCATCGGGAGCTAGGACCTAGGCAGGTCCTTGGCAAATGTCTGCATCAGGCCGAAACACGAGAATGGATCAGCCTTCTCTAAGCTCTGCTTCTGCTTCCCTCCCAGGTTCACTGGGAACTATCCTCAGAGCTCAGGGGCAGACCCCTAAGAAGGAAAATGGGAGGGGGAAGGGCTGGTCAAAGGGCAGCTCCAAACCAGGGAACAGGGCATTGAGATTAGACCTGCGTGTGTGTATGTACGTGTATGCGTGTGTGAGAGGCTAAGAGACTGGGGACCAGATAATTCCAACTTCTGCTGCTTAACCCAGTCTCTGCCACTCACTTGCTTCTGCTACTGTGTGACCCACACAGTCCCTCTTGACCTCTCTGGGCAGAAGCTCCTCGTGTTGGTGCACGTCTTCTATGCTCCAGCCATACCTATTCCAAAATAGCCCCTGCCCTTCCATACTCTCAGGCTGTTCCTGCTGCTTTCCAAGCCCATTCTCTTTATGTGTGTTAGCAAACTCAACCTCAGGGTCTAGCTGAAATGTTACCTCTCTTGGTAAATCTTCCTTAAGTCTCCCTGCAGAACTAGCGGGCACCCTCCTTACTCCTGCAGGGCTTTGCTTGTCTGCCACTCTAAACGCAGATGCCACAGTGAGTCCTACCTGTCGGTTGATATGTTTTCCCCACTAGATTGAGACCTGGAGGGGCAGAGATTGTCTTATTTATTTTTGTATCTGTTACAGTACTCAGAACAGTGCCTGGCACAACAAATCATCACTAGATGGATGGATAAATGAACGAACGAATGAATGAATGAACCAACAAACGAACAGTTGGTCCTGGAAGCATTGCCTGGGTACCAAGGAAGGGATTTCATCTTGCGAAGGCTTCCTGAGCAATACACACAAAAACACCAAGCACAATTCTTGGTATCTGTTAGAGGCCGAGAAAAACATTTGCTGAAATTCAGTCTATCGTGGTTTGACTTTTCTGCTTGATGAGGCAATAAGCACCATTGTCCCATCGGAAAGAAGATAAAATCCACGAAAGGAAGGGGGGGAAAAAGCCCCATTCAGTTTTAAACACAATGACCTACCTTCCGTCCTTTTACACCTGGATCCATTAACCAATCACCAGCCATGTCAGAAGTCTGATCTTTATAGCTCAGTTCACCAACTCTAGGATGTCTGGCACCCTTTAAGTGCTGAAAGAGGTGTAAACCCAGAAAAAAGTGAGAAAAATCTCAGAGTGTGGCAAGCAGGGACCAAAATAGCGGGGCTGAACCGAAGATGTAGAGATGGCAGACAGTATGTGTGATTGGTTTGCTGGCCAGAAGGCGGGATTTCAGTTCCTGAGAAGCCAGAGCTGAGATATTCAGTAGTGGCAGGCAAAGGAGAGAGTGGAAAATAACGAGAAGAAACGTGGCCCGGAGAGGGAAGAGAGCGGCAGACAGCAGAGGCGGTGGTGACATTAGAAGTGGCGCTGGGGGCAGCAAGAAGTGGATCAGCGGGTGGTGCTGCTATTTGCTCTTGGAGAATAGAGAAAGCAGTGGAGGAGGAGAGAGAGATGGATCCGCTAAAGAAGTATGGCCTCCAGGGGTATCCCGGAACATCGCACCGTCTGGATGTGTGGCCAATGCCAACTGCTCAGGTCTGGAGAAGGAGCGGGAGAATGGTTAGGATTGGATGTTTGATCAGGATCGCAGTGGGCTGGAAGGTGTTATCAGAAAGGTCCAAGGGGAAGCCCACAAAGAAGGACCAGGCAAGAGGTGTTCAATTTGGAAGCACGAGCTAGAATGAAGAGAAAAGAATGAAAGACCCCGATCAAAGAGTTTGGGTAGCTGAGGTCATAGTCTAGGACAATGATGTGAGTAACAGGAAGAAGGCATGACCTCAACACTCATAGGACGTCCAGGTCCCATCCCATAGAAGGACAGTGACTAAGGGAGAGTGGCTGGGTGAATGAGGAACCACTCATGTGAAGCGTGTCCTACTAGAAGGGAAGCAGGAGGGATGTTTAGGCTGGAGAAGGGGGAGTCGCAGGGGACATGCCAGTCTTCATAAAGCCGACTCGCTATAGATGAAGAGGATTTATTCTGGTTGATCCAGAGGGCAGACCTAAGACCAGCACAGGAGATGATAGGACATAGATCTTGACTCCTGATAGGAAACAACTTTGAAACAGAGGTGTTCTAATTACAGCAACAATGATAACCGCTACTGTGTTAGAATGCCAGCTATATACCTGGCATTACTCTAGAACGCAATGACCCCATGAGGTAGGAATCTCCCCGATTTGCAGATGAGGAAACAGGTTCAGAGAAGTAACCTAACCATCCAGAGTCACAAAGCTAATAAGTGGCCGGAGTCAAACCCAGATATGGTTGAAGCCAGGCATTCCATACTGTCAGACAACTTGGACAAGAATCTCTTTCCCCTCCTAGGACATCTTACACCTCATACTCCAAAGAGCAATGTCTTATCTCACATCCTAGTGAGTTCCATACCCTTCTACTGTGACCCCTGTGCCAGGGCACCATCACGTACCCAGTTATCCAACCAGAAGCCTCATATGACCCATGACTCTACCCTCTCCTTCACAGTCCACATCCATCTTTTGCCAAAGAACTATTGGTTCTACTTCCTAAATATCAGATGTGCTTCTGTCCATTCATTTATTCACTCACTGATTCATTCAGTAAGTATTCAAGGTCCTACTCCTATGTACCAGGCACTGTGTGCTAGGCTATGGGATAGAACAGCAAACAGAAACATTCTTGTTAATGTCTAGTTACAGGCTAGTGGGAGAACCATGGGGCACTATGTGCTGTGAAAAATAAAGCAGGTTGAGGAGCTAAGAGGGATAGGACAACTGTTTTATAAAGGATGGTCCGAGAAGGTGGTCCCATGGAAGTGACATCTGGGCAAGAGACCTGAAGAGGGAACAGAAAGTGCCATTACCCCCAAGGCTTCAAGGGCTTTCCCTCAAGAACTTTCCAGGGAGAGAACAAGAGGTGTTAGTCAAAGGGGACAGGACAGTGTTTCACAATATTAGTAAGTTCTAGAGATCTACTAGACAGCACAGGGCCTAAAATGAACAATACTGTACTATATACTTAAAAAATTTCCTAAGAGGGCAGATCTTAAGTGTTCTTGGCATGAAATAATAGTGATAAACAATGAGGACAGGAGGAAACCACGGGAAGGGATGGATTTGTTCATGGCCTAGACTATGGTGATGGTTTTGCAGGTGTTTATCTCCCAACTCATTAAGCTGCCTACATTGACTATGTACAGCTTTTTGGATGTCAATTATACCTCAGTAAAGTGGTTTAAAAAAAAAAAAAAGAGCCTTCATGACTTGACCCCTGACTCCCTTTGCAGCCTCTTTTACCATTCTCCACCTAGCACTCTGTGTTTCCGGTGTGTTCCAAGTCTTCCAGACCCTTCCATACATTGGTCCTTCTATCTAGATCTCGTTCCTATCTCTGGGGAGGCCTTCCTTGACCCCTTAACTTATCACAACTCTTATCACACACTGTTGTCATCACATGCTGTTAACTGGTCACCTCTTCTTGACTGCACAGTGCCCGGGCAGGGCCCATAGTCTGTCTTCTCCACCACAGCACCTTGACACCTAGCACAGGGCCTGGCTTGGGTACGTATTTATTGAATGAAAACGAGTGGACGTGTTCGGGGAGAGGGAGAATCATAGGGTCAGAACTTGCTGTAGAACAGGCTTTCTCAAACTCAGCACTACCGATAGTTTGGGCCAGATCATTCTTCATTGCAGGGCGGCTGTCCTGTTCTCTGTAGGAAGTTTAGCAGAATCCCTTGTTTCTTCAACTGCACCACCTCTCAGCTGTGACAATTGAGAAAATGTCTCTAGACTTGGCCGAAAATCTCCCTGAGGGTGAGCAAAATTGTCCCGGATTGAGAACCTTTGCTATAAGAAGATTCCCACGTAGAGCTGCCTTGACTATCCTATAAGGGTCCATTCGACCCTATATTTTGTTTTAGAGAAAGCATGAGGCTTCAGTCAGTAGCCTCCCAGGTCGAGGCTCAGAGTGAGAACTGGTTTCCTCATCTGGGCAGGTGGGCAGGAGTGGCCTTGGTGTGGGGTTGGCTGAGCGGTGAGGAGTAAGGTAGCTCCAGAGGACGTGTAGGGTCATGGTTAAGAACATACGTTTTGGAGACAAACCATGCTCTGTTCAAATCCTAATTCTTCCATCTACTTGTTGCACGACCTTAGGCACAGTATTCAACCTCCCTTATGCTCACTTCCTCCAACCACTTTGTGTCATTCGGACATGCCTCGTGGAGTGGTTGTGGAGATGAAATAACATAGCTCGTGGTATTAAGTCCCCAGTAAAGATAGCAATAATAACAACTATTATTTTCCTGAGAGGTAACAGGCAACTTAAACACCTCGTTGTACTAAGCCCCATCACCAAGGCTGTGTCCCTCAGTGCACAGTCCTCATGTGTCACAGGCTGTCAGCATCACAGGGTTCCGGGAACTCGTTAAAAGTCCATATTCCTAACTCTGAACCTAGACCCTACTAAACTGGACTGTGTGAGGCCAGAAACTGGGAATCTGCATTTTTAAACTCGGCATCAAGAGTGGTCTAACATCATTCTTCCCCATCTATTGCTATGTTAGTTCAATCTCATATCTGGGTTTCTGCCTCGGTTTCCCTGTCTGGCACTTAGGTCCCAAGCTGAGATTGCTATGACCCTATCTGTTTCTTAAGGTCTCACACTCCCTGCCTGGTTCCCGGTCTTCTCCAGAGAGTGAAACTCTAGTCCCTGTACAGCTGGGAGCTGGGTAGGGTCCTATCTGAAAAGACAGGTCACTTGGGACCAAGATATCACCACATGCCAAATATTACCTAGCTTTGCTCTTTCGGGCTGAGCGTCCTTGGGCAAATGACCTTACTTCCTTAAGGTTCATTTTCTCCATGTATTAAGCAGAGGATGATAAAAGAAGGCTGTGAGGAGGATCCAGTGAGATGATCACTGCGGAAGGTGAAAAAAATGGCCCTCCAAAGATGGCTGCAGCCTAGTCCCTGGACCCCATGACTGTGTGAACTCACGTGGCAGAGGAGCCTTTATAGATATGAGGGGAAGGATCTTCAGGTGGGGAGATTATCCTAGAACATCCAAGTGGGCTCAATGTTAATCACGGGTTCCTTGTGAGAGGGAGGCAAGAGAGTCAGAGAAGGAGAGGTGACGACGGAAGCAAGCGTCAGAGTGTGCCATGCTGGAAGGGGCCACATGCACGGCCACACTGTGGGAGGCCTCTAGAAGCTGGGAAAGGCCAGGTACGCATCCTCTCGTGAGCCCCCAGAAGGAAGCCACCCCTTCAGAGACCTTCCTTTTAGTCCTGGTAAGTCCTGTTTCAGAGTTCTGACCTCCAGAAGATGAGAAATCCATGTTTTAAGCCACTAAGTGTATGGTCATCTGTTTCAGCAGCAATAGGAAACGAATGCAGGCAAAGCATTGAGCAGATTCTGGCCGGTAGTAAGCATTCTCACAATGCTGTTGTCTGTGTTCTCGCTCCCACACTCTCTGGCAAGAGATGGGCCACCATCTTTGGTGACCCAAATCACGGTGCGGCAACATCTCAGAGATCAGCCCTACCATCGTGTCAGTCCCCCAGCTCCTGTCCCACCAGAGCCCTGCTTCCTCCTCCAGCCATACTGCTGGGGTCCCAGTCTTGCCACGGAGCCCACCTCCGTTATAGCTAAGTTTTAAAAATTTCAAACTTGAAGGCTTAACCATTCAGGTATCTAGAAAAGGCACTGGTCAACATGCTTTGGAATCATCTGCTTTAATACACTTGTTTTGCAGAAGAGCAAGATAAAACAACGAAGGGAGAAATGACTTATCCAAAATCACCGAGCAAGTTGAGAGAGGAAATGGAGCTGGGTCCCTGCCTGCTCGGAAGCCTTCTCTCTGTCATGCTACACCCTCCGCTCTAGCTCTGGTTTGCCTCCAAGCGCTGTTTTTTTTTTTTTTTTCCTTTTTTTTTTCTTTTTCACTTACAGCCAGTCTAAAAAGGGCCCTCAGGATCGCCCACAATGCCCAGCTTAGCTTCTTGACAAACACCTTAATGGCACAGCGTTGCCTCTTGGCTGCCACCAGCTCCTGAGTGGGTGGTGAGTGCACTGGCGGGAACTCCCTGGCGCTCTGCTCCATGTCCTTGGCCCATTCCCAGGAGGCCACCACAAGCCAGACAATCACCATCCCCAAGGAGATGGCACATTTGGGGTTTTGGGCCAGCCCGGGGATGTCCAAGTTTCCCAATTCCTGGGAGGCCTCCTCGCGGGGCCAGGAGAGGGGCCACGTTCTTATTCACTCTCCGAGGAGGAGGCTTGGTCGTCCTCACTCTTTGCAGGGCCTTCCTGCCATTCTGCCACAGTTTTCTGTCCCCTGGGGTTTGACGTACTGATGAGTCAAGAAAAGGGAAGAGGGAACACAAGACCATGGTCAGGCCTCAGTCTTTCAACTGTAACAGGCAGATGGCTGAAGTAGATAACCCCTAAATGATTATACAAAGTATAAAATGTATAATAATTTTAGTTTGATGGGTTTGGGTGTGGAACCCGTCTTCTCGTTCCTCGCTGCCAGTTTTAAATCCAGGCTCCTTAGTGTGGGACCCAAGCTTCCCAGTCTGACCCAATGCACCTTTCTAGCCTTATCTTCTGTCAAGAGAGTCTTACTGTTTGACTGCCCACCCCAGGGCTCCCTCTGGAGCTACTGACAACCTCTTTGTGTTGACAGCACTCGTCCCACCGTTTCCTTCCTCTGTGCCTCTTTCCTTCCCTCTCCACAGAATGCCTTTCCCTCATGGCTTCTCCATGACGAAGTATTAAATATCCTTCCAAAGGCAACTTGAATGCCACTTCATCTGGGAGGGCTATCCAGGGGTGGGTAGGTGGGCTTCCTCTGGGCTCCCAGTGGCATTCCACACCGCCCTCACTCACATTACATTACACATCGTGTTTCACGAGCCTGTGGCCCCCACTGAACGCTGCAGCTCACGGCCTGGTGAGAGGGACAGACACAGAAAGACTCAATGTTTCACTGAGTGGGATGAAGGAGAAAGAGAAGGTGTCGTGAACGTGTCTGACAGGAGATCCGGGCTGTGATGTCAGGGATGGCCTCCCTGAGGATGCGTGGCACCTCAGTGGCGACGTGTGTCTGAGCAGAAGGGGACCAGGCGAAGGCAGAAGAATGAGCTGCCCAGGAGGAAGCATATCTTCCTGAATTCCTGAGATGGGAAGGAGCCTGCACATTAGCAAAAGAGAAAGAAGGCCAGGGTGGCCAGACTTGAGTAAGAAGGTGGTATATGGGAGAAGAAAGCGGGAGAGCCGGGAAGGACTCAGTCATGCAGGCCATCGTCGGCCTTATGTGGCAGCCCGGTGGGTGCCGGATACAAGGGGGTTCGTAATACTATGAACTTCCATCTGTGTTTGAGATGTTCCCATAACAAGAATCAAAAGGAAGGAGTGGTGGTAGAGTAGTAATACTAGTTAGTCTTCCTCCTCAAAGCCACTTTTAGCAAGGTGAGTGTGGGAGTAGCATGATCAGATTTTTTTGTTTAAAAAGTTTTTTTTTATTATTAAATATTTCTAGCACTCAGTAAGGCATAAAAATAATCAAACAGGCCTTGGATAATCGCCGACCAGCTTCGTTAAATCTTAGCTTTGGCCATATTTGCTTCAGATATAACTGACCCCTGTGTGGATTTATTTTTAAAAGGTCACTCTGGCTGCCATTTGAGGAAGAATTAGAGGCAGGCAAGAGAGGCAGAGCAGGTGGGAAATTTCTGAAGTCCAGATGAGAGTAGACGTTCAGACTACGAAGGAGACAGTGGAGGTGGAGAGAAGTAGATGCATGGGAGATCCAGTCAGGAGGAAGAACTTCTGGGACCTGGTCATTGATTGCAAGGTGAGGTGAGGAAAAGGTGGGGGGCGAGCCCCTTCTCTCTGGCCCAGAGCTTTGGGGGCACAGAGAACAGTGTGCCCAGGAGCGTGTGTGTGCTGTAGAATCGAGTTCTAAAATTATTATGGCTGACAAAAGTTGTTGATAACAATGCCTGTTTTCTCTACCTGCTTTGTTACAACAGCCTGTCTGATCTTTGAGAAAATGTTGCCTTTTATATAAAGGCTTTGCCATTTTCCTATATGTCATTAAAGCCTAGTTCAAAGTTGCCTTTTAAAACAAATGTATAGAATGGGACACCTGGGTGGCTCAGTTGGTTAAGTCGCTGCCTTCGGCTCAGGTCATGACCAGGGTCCTCGGGTAGAGTCCCACATTGGGCTCCTTGCTCAGTGGGGAGTCTGCTTCTCCCTCTGTCTCTGCCTGCCTCTCTGCCTGCTTGTGCTCTCTCTCTCTCTCTGTGACAAATAAATAAATAAATATCTTTTAAAAAATGATGTAATAATGATGAAGGAAAACTAGCGAAGGATGTGAATACAGTCAATCCTGAGGTTCAGAGAAACCAAAAGCTTTTTTCCAAAATCTCTTAGCTAGGGAGGGCTGGAGCTAGGATTCCCAACTTCTATCCTCACACTATTCCCTTAAACCGGTTTGCAGATCTAAGCTATGGTAGGAAAAACTCAAGGCATCTGGCCAGGAGCCAGCACCCAGCTGGCTCAGGAACAGGCCCCTGTCCCTCCATCTCTCAACCCGGCTCTGAGCAGGTCACTTCTCTGCTCAGAAACCTTTAATGACTCCCCTCAGCCTTTGGACAAAAGCCAGCTTCACAATCTGCTCTCAGCCTCCCTGTCCAGCCTCTTCTCCTGCTCTCTTACTGGAAACAGCCAGTAACATGATGCCTCTGGCTCATCAAGTTAGCTGCCGTTTCCTAAACATGCCATGCGCTTTTGCAGAGCCTTGGTTCCCGGTTTTCCTTCTGTCTGGACTATCCCCTCACTGCTGTCTGCCCTTCTCTTCCCTCAATGGTTCATCTTTAATACCAACCTTCTTCCTAAAACATTCTCTGAGAGCCTCATCTCCTCCCCATGCTATGTTCCCCAGCCCTCATATATACCTCTAGAATGCATTCATCTGTTCTTCAAAAAAAGGTACTGACTTTTGTGTATGAAGCGTGATTGAGAGAAGTTGGTGGGGGGCCGGACAATAGACTCAATTAAAAAGTATTTAGAATGTGCCAAGCACTGTTCTAGATACTCAGGAGACATTGGCTGCCATCTATTAAGAACTGGTTCCTCTCATTTTGAGTTCAGACTATATCGTATCATAAGGCTACACATGTCCCAAGATCAGTCTTTTTAGTACAATTATAATTAACTTTTCTTTGCTCTGAAACTACCTGGTCTCAAGGATTGGAAAGGACAACCCTGAAAGTGGAAAAGATTGGCTGAAAGGCTATTGCAGTACTCTAGAACAAGCACGCAGACCAAGGACAAAAAAATCTAGCTTCTAGTCCTAGCCTTACTGTTTATTGGCTACATGTGGGTCCCTGCACAAGCTGTGGACAGGTCACGTCCTTTCTCAGAGTCTCTGTTTGCACATCTATAAAATGATGACAATATTTTCCCTGTCTCACTCATGGTGTTGTTGCCAGGATCAAGGGGGCCACACACATGACGGCATCTGGAAAGTGCAAAGCACCTTTCAGATATGAGGCTGTTAAAGTCATAGGAAAAAAACACAGTAATAATAAGAGAAATGAATTAAAATGCAGCAGACTAGGTTCAGATTAGGTAAAAGGGAGAACTTCCTAACAGTGAGAACTTTTTTTTCCCCCCAGACAAGAATGAAGCTATAGTGGGAGGCCATGATCATATTGAAAGAAATTTTTGGTTGGGGAATCTGTTTGTACTTCTTAATAGGCCTGCCTCATTTGCTAGACTCATTGGGGCTCTAACTTTTCTTTTCTTTTTAAATATTTTATTTATTTATTTATTTATTTATTTGACAGAGCAAGATCACAAGTAGGCAGAGAGGCAGGCAGAGAGGGAAAGGAGGAAGCAGGCTCACTGCCAAGCAGAGAGCCCAATGCGGGACTCGATCCCAGGACCCTGAGATCATGACCTGAGCCGAAGGCAGAGGATTAACCCACTGAGCCACCCAGGTGCCCATAACTTTTCTTGACTATAGATGCAAACCAAAGAATGCTCTCTATCCACTCAGGGCAGATCCCTCAAAACTGGTCTAGAGGCAAGAGTCCATTATGTCTCAGGTCCCCCTGTCACACTCTGTTACTTGTGTGACCTATGTTGATCAGCTTGTCTCTGTACTGACCGTCCTCAGAATCAAACTGGAAAGTAGCAGGGTCAAAACACTATCTGTGGGACATTCTACTCAGCTAATAATAAAAGAAGGGGATGCTTTAAATAAACCAACACAGGAAGCCAATTAGGGAATCAGTGGGACCCCCTGATGTGCAAAATACAAAAGAAAGACTCAAGAATGCAAAGGAGAAAACAGATTGAATGAGCTGGGTTGTTTTTTCTTTTTCTTTTCATTTTGTCTTTTGGTAATGATTGATCAGGGATATAAAATTAAAAGCCAAAGATAGTGAAAATGCTTTCAACTGAGAAGTCAGGAGACCAGGGAAAAGTTTCGAATCCTGAATCACCTACTATCAGATTTAGAGTCCTTGGGCAACTCCCAGGAATTCAAAAAGTGTCTATTAGATACTACCATGTGTTTATTTGGTGATCTCTAGGATCATGGCCACCTCTCGGTGCCTCTCTGTTGTATGTCACTACCACCAGATGATGACCTACTAAGCAGATTTTCAAGGGTGAGATTGTGGGACCACTGCCAAAAGGAATAACCTCTGTTTCCAATGAAAGAAGGACAGATGGGCAATGAGTCCCATCCCAAAGAAGCATTTTAGAAGGACCCACTTGTCCATAAGCATCTATTTCAGATCCATGTAACTTTTTGGCACAAGGGACAAAGAGTAATTAATGATGAGTATTGGGGATTATGTTAGATCTAAAAACAGAAGATGTGTTTAGGTCCTGCCTAAGAACTGCCCAAATGATGTTTACGTATTAGAAAAAAAATTAAATGGCAAACTGGCTGGGGCTGCTTCAGAGTGTTAACCTGAAAAGAGAGGAATAAATAACTAGAGAAGTCAGGGAGTTTCCTGAAGAAGTGGGGCTTGGGCTGAAACTATAAGGAAAGGTCGCAGATGGATGAGTGGAGGTACAGACACAAACGGCATGTGATGTGCAGAGAAACGTGGGTAGTTAGTTTGTCTTAGGATAAAGGAGAGACAAGCTTGTTTGCAGTAAGACTGTATACCGATGAGCAGTGGGAAACACAGCCTTCTAGAGAGGAGGTCGTGTGGGTTCAGACTCCAGAGGATTTAAAAAACAGAAAGAGGAGTTAAACATTATCTGCTGGCTGAAAAGCAACCATATTTCTGTAAGGTTTCAATCACGTGAGCTGCTAGTATTCAATGAAGGGATAATTAGAAGCAAATTGTTGAGAGAAGCAGAGGAAATAATTTTTCTATCTTTTAGACACTTTTGGGCAATATATTAGACATTGAAAATGGAGTCATCATGGAATTAAGGATGGTGTTTTTTTTTATCAGGTCACTTGGAAATAGGAAACAATAGAAATAAAGGGTCATTTCTCAGAATGAAAGGAAATGAAGAGTTCAGGGAGGCCCCAGGAGACCATGCTGGTACTTGTCTGATGTAAATTTTTTATAAGTGATCCAGAAGTAGAGCAAAGTGAAAATTTTAAGAACTGCAGATACTCTCAAGCCTTTTCAGGAAGGGAAATGCTCTGCCAAAGGAGACAGAGCTGAAGGAGGGTACTGAGTGGGATGCAAAATGGCAGGTAAACGTCAACGTGAGGAAACGTAAGGTAATGCACTCTGATAAAAATAATCCACGTACAGGGTGTTGGGTTCCAGGCTATCAGTTTTGACAAAGGAAAGGGATCGGAGAACTACTGCAGATTGTTTCCTAAAGGCAGTGTCCTAACGTGTGGGTCAGGAAGGCTGACAAAGGGATAGGCAGGAGCGGGAATGGAGCTGAAAACCAAAGAAGGAATCATCCTTCCTTTGTGCCAGACTACAGAGTCCCACATCTGGGACAGTGGTCAGGTTTATATCTATTGAAAACCAGGGCCCAAGGATATCTAAAAAAAGGCAACTACAATGACCCAGAGGATGAATGTGGCTCTTCTATGGGTGCCTGGTCATAAGGGGGAAGCTCACACATGAAAAGACAAAGGCTAAGAGAGGAGGAATAATCAAAGCCTATAAAGCTGATAAGGATAAGGCGTGGGTACGCATAACCTTTCCTCCGCATCCTGACATATTTAAGCAAATAGTCTCCTCTTGATGCTTGAAATATCACAGGAATAAAAGGGTTTCAGAGTTGAGGTCATCTAGCCCTATCTCTTTATATTTGAGATGGTAGAATTCAAGCCTAGAGAGGGCAAGGAAATGGTCCAAGGTCAAGAAGCCACCAGGGGCCAAGGTCAGATTAGAGCCCAGGCCGCCTAAATCCCAGGCCAGGTCTTCTACCTCACCCTTCGCACTCAGGAAGACTAAGGGAATCCGACTTTTTATAGGGTATAAACCTGTGAAATACATTACTTTGAGATGTAATAAAGCTGAAAACACAAACAGGCGAGGGAAAGTTTCCACTAAAAGTCAATGAGCAATGATAGATCTTTGAAAGACAAATACCAACCGGGGCAAAAGAGACTTTTTACACATCCTAATTTTTTGGGATCGTGTACCCCTTTGACAATCTGAAGAAATCTAGGGATTCTCTTCTAGAAAAATACATTTGCATGCACAAACACAATCTAGCACAAAATTTCAGTTCCCCTGAGTCCCATGCCCAGTTAAGAATCCCTGTTCTGGCACATTGTTCTGAACAGACTACCTGCTTCAACAAATGGGCTCAATCTCACAGGATAACTGAGGCAATCACTCTAATTTTCCTTGGCAAAGAACTACTGTCCTAACTTATTACTTATCACATATTAGAACTGCAGACCTGCAGGTTGGAAGAGACCAGAAAAATTACCTAGTCTAACTGCCCCCCCCCCCCCACAACCCCTTCTCTGTGATATAGAATAGTGTCATGGTTAAATACATGGTGACTAGAGTCAGCCTGCCTAGGCTAGAATTCCAACATCATTGCTCCACAGCTGTGTGACCTTGGGCAAGTTACTGAAGCTCTGGAAGTTTGAATCCTCATCTCCAAAGGGGGATAGTAATGACAACTATCTCATAAAGTAGTTATGAGGATGAAATTAGATTATTAATATAAATCACAGCACCAGGCCTGGCTCATCAGTAAATACTAGTTGGCATTATTGTTATTATTATGCATGTATCCATCCAAGACACCCCCCCCACACACACGAGTTTTTGCCTGCACATGTCAGCGATGGGCAGCTCACCGCCTCCTAAGCTGGTTGAGCAGCTCTGATTGTCACAAACTTCTTCTAATATTGAGCTGAAATTTGTCTTCTTGCAAACCCTACCCCAACCCCTGTTGACCCTAATTCTGCCCTGAGGGGCCACTCAGAGCAAGCCTATCCTTCCTCCACGTGACAGCTCTTCAGATACGAAGACAGTGATCGAGTCCTTCCCCCGCCCTCCCGTCCCCCACCCCCCCATCCTCTCTTCTCCAGCTTGAACATCCTTGGTTTCTTCTCCCAGCCCACAACATACTGGCTGCGCTTACTATTTACTCCGAGGCGTTGTACGGTTTCCCTCACACATAGTCATGCAGGCCACACACCCCACCGCCACCACAGCAATCCCGACCCTCCTGCTCCGCCCCCGCCCGCTGCCCCTGTCCGCGGTGCTGAAGCAGCTCCCACCCCGCGGCCCGCCCCGGCCCCTGCCCTGGGCAACCCCCGGCCGGGCCCCCAGGCGCAGACCCCCGCGCGCCACCCCCGCGCCCCCAGCGGCAGACGCGGCCCACCCCCGCCCAGGCCCGGCCCCGGCGCCGCCCCCCGCCCTGCCCGGAGGCCCCGAGCCCGCGCCCCGGCCCCGCGCGCCGGCCCCACCTGCCCGGCGAAGGGCGCCTCCGCCTTGGCCGCCCGCGCCGCCGCCGCCGCCGCCGCCGCCGCCCGCGCGGCGCCCGGGAGGCAGCACAGCGCGGGCAGCAGCAGCAGCAGCCGCCCGGGGACCCGCCAGCGGCTCCAGCGCGGGGCCCGGCCCGGCGGCAGCGGCCCCGGCGCGGCGCGGCCGCCCCGGCTCCTCGGCATCCCCGCGGCGGGGCCCGGCCGCCCGGCTGCGATGGCGGCGGCGGCGGCGGCGGCGGCGGCGGCGGCTCCGGCCGGGTCCTCCCGCTGCAGCCGCTGCGGAGCCGCCGAGTCACGGCGCCGCGGACACGCGCCCGGCCCGCCTGTCTTCGCCGCCGCCGCCGCCTCGGCCGCCAGCGCGCCCCCGCCTCCGCGCGCCCCGCCCCGGCGGGGGGCGGCCAGGGGCACCCGGGCAGCACCCGGGCCGGACCACGGGGGCGTCGGCTTCCGGCCAGCCCTGGGGCACTGGCTGGGGAGCTGTGCGGGGGAGGGGTCTCAGCGTCCCAAAGCACAGCTCCGAAGGGAGGGTCCGAAGGGGTGGACCCGGAGGCGGGGGTCTGGGGGCAGCCCTGAGGGAGGGGGAAGAGGCTAAATAAATAGTCGCAGAGGTAGACCGCGCTATGGCTCTGGGGGAGATATACTGGGTTCCGGATCCGAAGCCAAAAGACTAACCCTGAGGGAAGGAGCCTGAGGGGGTGGCCCTGGAGGAGGGGGGTTTGGGAGACAGCACTGGGGGAAGGAACTGAGGAGACGCCCTGGGGTAACGGCGGGGGTGGGGCTGGTGGCCCTGGCGGAGAGGGTCTGAGAGGGGGGCCTTGGAGAAAGGAGGGCAAGGAGGGTGGGACACTAAGGAATAGATTTGAGGAGTGTTTTGGGGGAGCATCACTGGGAGACATTAGGTAAAATTAAGGTGAAGCTCATTCTCTCACCGCCCCCCTTAGTTGGAGAGTGATCAACCAGTTGGGAAGATCGTCTTTCATCCAAAACAACCCATATGTATTGAACACTTTCTATATATATGTAGGACTCTGGGCTACTTGGGACTTAAAAAGAAAAAAAAAGAAAAAAAAAAAAAAAGGAGGCTGATTCCCTGAAGTGTAGAGGTTTACAGCTGGGTGCGAAAACAGAAGTGCAAAGAAACACAGGGCAGCAAACACCAAGTGTCAAAAAGGATCCAGGCAGGTGCTCCAGGGGTTAGGACAGGCTTGATGGAGGATAGATGAAGTCAGGACAGGTATTATGAAGGGGGTGGGGGGCTCTAGCTAGGTCTTGAGGAAAGGCTGGATTTAAATAAGGGAGGGAGACTGGGGAGGGCATGTCAGGTAGAAAGATGAGGGGCACAGGATGTGGTTGGGGCTGTAGATCATTTCTCTGGAGCACAGGGATCCCATAGGAAAGTGCTGGGGAGTGAAGGAAGCATGATTCCAGGATAATGAATTTGGGAAGGGAAACGGGGGTGGTGGTGGTTGAAAGCTCCTTTAAGCAGGATAGTATGTGGAAAATGGTGTTTTATGGTTACCTGGTAATTTGGAGGTGGGGAAAGGGAACAAGCTTAGGAATCAGACCTATGTTCATATATTGGCTCTCTTCCATTTTTACAGAATGATGTTGATTTTAATGCATAAGGTTGTTCTAAAGATGATGTGCTTGGTACTTAAGAAAGGTTCCATATTAGTTCCCCTTCCAGTGTACAGAATGATGACCAGAGGAAACAGAGAAATTGGTTGGAGATGACTACAATAGTCTCAGTATAAAGAAATAATGATGACAATAATAACGAACACTTATTAAATGCCTAGTATGTAATAAACATTGGGCTAAGCCCTTTACTGTGTTATATCTCATTTAATCCTCATAAATAAACCCTATGAAACAGACACTATTAACACCCCTAATTTAGAATAAGGAAGTGGAGGCTCTGAATAAGTTTGCCAAATTTGCATGATTCACAAGTGGCAGAGTGGGAAGCAATCTGACCTCAGAACACATTTTTTTCTAGGATAGGGTTGGGGGAAGAGATTTAAGAGACATTGGGCCAAAAAGAAGGAAAGGAGTTTGGAGTGATGACAAGTCCAGGAAGATGAGTTGTAGTGCCTTTACAGAAATGGAGGTATCATAAGGAGGAAGATGGCAAAGAGTTTTAGGCTTGCCGAGGCCACGGCAATGATAAGATCCCTGAGATGGATATAGGAATGAGTTCAGAAGAGGGTGGAGAATGGACATTTTAGAAACCTTGAGGTCAATGTGATAGTTGAAACTGAGAGATTGGAGTGGAAAAAACAAAGCTTCAGGCCCTGCGTTGAGACATACATATTTAGTCTAAACAGCGCTCGAGAGATGGAGCAATCAGAATCATGGAGTATATGGGAAAGGGGAGGAGCATTTCAAGGAGACGAAGAGCACTTGGCAATATCAGGGAGATCATAGAGATTGAGGACTGTATACACACCATTGATTTCCTGTTCATAGTCTAGCAGGAAGATAGGGGCAGAGCTAGTCACATGGTTTCATGCTAAATTATGACAGAGATGGGAAGGAAGTGTTATGGAAACATTGAGGAAAGAGCAACAAATTACCCAATGTTGGAAGCTTTGGGAAAGGGTGCATTCCAGGAGGAAATAGTACATTCAAACCAGATACCAAGGATGGTGGACATGGGTGGCCGTAGGTAATTAGTGATAAAGAAGCAAGATACTGGTATAAGCAAATGGATGCTTATAGAATGTAACCCTAAGGCAGGTCCCTAGTAGAGAAGGTCTAGAGCCTATTGTGAAGCCAGCCCAAGAGGAGGTTTAGAGGCATCAGAGTAACAATGTAAGATGAACTCACCAGGGCACGGACTTTTCTTTTCCCTTTTTTCGTGGAAAAGGCACGGGTCTTTGAGTCAGATACCTGGATTCAATATTGGCTGTCACTAATTTGTAGTGCATCCTTGGGCAAGTCATTTCATATCCTTGAGCCTCAGTTTCCTCATTTGTAAAGTAAAACTAATGACCCTTCCCTCTCTGCTTCATTAGAAGGACCACATAAATGGTTGGGATTCACTTTGTAAACTACATAATCAACTGAGCAGATGTTGGGAGAAACTTATTGATAATCTTACCAGGACACATTATGCCAGTGCCAGAGCTGGCTGTAGGGAAACTAGAACCCTTCTCCCTTCACCTCCTCTCTTACTTCTTTATTCAACAAATATTTATTAAGTATCTTTTGGGTGCTAGCTGGGCAGGGATACAAAGATTATGTTATAGTTGTCTCCTTTAGAAAGATAGTCAGCTGGGGAGATGGACACACATAGATTGCAAGAAGATAGCACAACATGTGCTATAAAAGAAAAGTTTTAGGAAATTAGGAGGGAACAACTAATTGTCTAGAGATGGCAGGAGGTGAGATGGGCCTTGAATGACCAGCAGGAATTCGCTATGTAGAGTGCAAAAGGAACTGTATATCCAAAGACACAGAAAAATACAAGTGCCACGCTGAGGAATTTGGACTTTATGTTTGAGGCCAACAATTCTCAGAGTGTGGTTGAGACCCTTTCAGGGGGTCTGTGAGATCATGACTATTTTCCCAACAATACTAAGCATTGTTTGTCTCTTTAACTCTTCTTCCCTCCTGAGGGGGCTGTGTGGTTTTTTTGAGGCTTCACAACAGATTACAGAAGTAGACATGAGAATATAACTGTCTTCTTTTAAGTCAGACAGTAAACAGGTTGTCAAAAATGTCAAGCAGGGATTCCTGGGTGCCTCAGTCCGTTGAGCTTCCAACTTTTGATTTCAGCTCAGGTCATGACCTCAGGGTCCTGAGATGGAGCCCGCATGATGCTTGGCACAGAGCCTGTTCGTCTCTCTCCCTCTGCTCCTTCCCCCACTTGCTCTCTCTCTCTCTCTTAAAAAAGAAATGTAAAGCAATACCAGTCTTTTCACTAATTTTTTTTTGAAATCATAGCTATTTACCACAGGAATGTTATTTATGTTAAGCGGTTTATTATTGTTTTTTAAATGAATTAATATGAAAATATTTTACAATTTCTCAGCTTTGATTTCTAGTGGTAATGATCAGTAGATATAATTCACATAAACACAAGCTCTTTGGAGTCCTCGATAATTTTTACGAGTGTAAAGGGGATCCTGAGATTGAAAAGTTTGAAAACCCTGTTCTGAGCAGCTGGACCTCATCAAAGGGTTTTGAATAAAGGAGTGACATGATAACATTTCAGCAAATTGTTCAGCAAATATTTATTAAACACCTGGATGGGCCCGGCAGGATTTGAGGTGCTGGGATAGAGCAGTAAACAAATCAAATCAAGCTCCCTGTTTTCACAGAACCTACATTATACTGGTGTGGCAGACAACAAGCAAAATAATTGATATATGTAATATATTAGAAAGTAGTAGCTATTAAAAAAGCAGGGAACTAGGATATGAAAGCTGAAAGATGTGTGTGTGTGTGTGTGTGTGAGAGAGAGAGAGAGAGAGAGAGAGAGATTTTGGATAGGGAAGGTCTCAGTAAGAAAGTGAGTTTTCAGTAAAGGTCTGAAGGAATAAGGGACTAGACTCTGCAAGCAGAGAAATGAAGTCAGACAGAGGGAAGATCAAGGGGGAAAGTTCTGAAGCGAGAGCATGGCTGGCAGGTTTGAGGAACAACATGGAGACCAGTGTGGTGGGAGTGGAAGAAGGGCAAGAGTACTAGGGATGGGGGCGCCTGGGTGGCTCAGTGGGTTAAAGCCTCTGCCTTCGGCTTAGGTCATGATCCCAGGGTCCCGGGATCAAGCCCCACATCGGGTTCTCTGCTTGGTGGGGGGGCCTGCTTCCCCCTCTCTCTCTACCTGTCTCTCTGCCTACTTTTGATCTCTCTCTCTCTCTCTCTGTCAAATACATAAATAAATTAAAAAAAAAAAGAGTACTAGGGATGAAGGTTATGGAGGGGAGGTACATTTCTTGAGATAAAAAAGCCCATGGAAGATTTGAAGACTAGAAGAGACATCTTCTGACTTACCTTTAACAGAATCACTTTGATTGTTGTACTCAGAGCAGGTTGAAGGGCCGTAAGCGGAAAGGCTAGCTAGGCGGCCATGGTAAGAATCCCGATGCAGGATGATGGTGGTATGGACCAGGGTCCAAGCAGGGATGGGAGATGTAGTTGGAGTCTCGATAGATTTTGAAAGTAGAGTTGACAGGACATGGCAATGGATGGACGGGAGGGATGAGGAAAAAAGAAGAGTCAAATGACACCAAATATTTGAGTAACTGGAAGAGTGGAGTTGCTGTTGTGTGACACAAAGGCTGCAGGAGGGACTGGTTTGAAGAGAACTATCAAGAGCTTGGTTGGGGACATATTAAGTGGGAGATGTCTATTAAACATCCAAGCAGATGTGGCAAGTAGGCGGTTTCATATGTGAGTCTGACTTCAGAAAAGAAGTCTAGACTGGAAAATGAATTGGGAGGTTCTCAGAACAAAGACAGGATTTAAAAGCTGAAGGATTGGGGCATCTGGATGGCTCAGTCAGTTAAGCGTCTGCGTTCGGCTCAGGTCATGATTAGAGTCCTGGGATTGAGCCCACGGTCGGGCTCCTTGCTCAGCAGGGAATCTGCTTCTCTCTCTCCCTCTGCCTTTCCCCTGCTTGTGTTCTCCTTCTCTCTAATAAATAAATAAAATCTTAAAAAAAAAAAAAAGCTGAGAGATCAGAAACCATTGCTTAGGAATGTTGGTGGAATGAATGTTGGTGGAAAGGAGTTCTGATGACTCCATCCAGGGAGCAAATCTGTCGAGGTTGGGAAAATAAAGAGGAATCAAAAAGACACTGAGCAGGAAGAGACAAAAGAAGAAATCCAGAATCGTGAGAAATCCTAGAGACCAAGTGAAGGAAGTGTTTTAAGGAAAAGAGAGTAATCAACTATACTAAATCCTGCTTGCAGATTGTCATACGAAGATTAAGAAATCATAATTGGATTGACCAGTGTGGAGCTATTGGTGATCTTGGGCAGTTTTGGTGGTTTGTAGGGGTCAGTCATCTGATTGGAATAAATTCAAGAGGGGACAGTTGAGGAACTGAAAATGTTGAGTACACCCACCCTTTTCCAAGGAATTTTGCTACATAGGGAAGGAGAATACGTGACAGCTGGAGGAGGAAGTAGAGTCAAAAGAGGGTTGTTTTTGTTTGTTTTCCTCATGGGAGGAATAATGTTTATAAGCTGACCTAGAACAATCCAATAGAGCGGGGGAAACTGATCCTGCGGGAGGGAGGGGGGAGAATGGCAGAAGCAGTGTCCACGATTATGCAGGTGTACAAAGGGAGAGGTGAACAGTGAGTGAGGAGAATTCATCCATAGGAAGAAGGAAGAAGAGCACCTTTAAGAGTGTAAATTTGGTGCCAGTGCGGACAAGAGATTAGAGAGGAACTTGCATTTGTTGGTTACTTACTTTTTGCCCAGCAGATGGGGGATGCTTTCCTGACAACTGTCCCCTGTAGGAGGGAGGTGAATGATAAGGCTGTTGCAACTAGAGTTCCTGGAGCCCCAAGGCGCTGTGTTCTTTATGTTAATGTTTATGGAACTTTGTCTGTTTCTTGATCCTGTTGCTGATATCAGAATGCCTTCAATTCAATGACAAAGATTCTTTGCTTGACCAAACTGTGGTCAGGCTTCTAAACTTTCTCCTAGGCCCATCTGCGTGCACTTCCTTGTAAAAGCCTAGTCTTACCAAAAACTTTGGTAACTCAATTTATCCAGAACCCCTCGCCCTTCAATGTCTGATCCCCTTGCTATCTGATCAGGTCCCTCATCTTCCATTGTCTCCCCGATGATGTCTGGTCATCCTGGCCTGTCTTCAGCAAGAGTCCTGTTAGGTCTGCTCAGCCAGGATCCCCCTTACCCCTGATGTTTCTTCTTTGTAATTTTCTATCACTTGGCCCTTACCCTGTTCCTTAATTATAGATGCCCCTCTTTGCTCATGCTGTATTCATAACTGAGCCTAATTTCTCTTCCCTACTGCAAAATTCCATTGCGGTAGACACTATACCTGTGGTGACACTCCTCCTCCCATGAATTAAGTCTTCCCTAAGGGTCTTTGAATTTTTTTCCTTTAACACTGCAGAGGAAGAAAATAACCTGCTAGCTCATCCATAGGGTAGAGATCCTTGCTTCTCATAAAGTCAAGAAACAGTTGAGTAGCCCTTGATGCTGGAGTGCTCAAGGCCTGAAGCCAGACAAATTTACCCAAAAGATAAAGACAAAAAGAGAACACAGGAATAGAAAAAAGTGAAGTTCTCACTTGGAATCTGAAAGCAAATATATCCATGGTTTTTTGTTGTTGTTGTTGTTGTTGTTGTTGTTTTTTAAAGACTTTATTTATTTATTTGACTGTCAGAGATCACAAGTAGGCAGAGAGGCAGGCAGAGAGAGAGGAAGGGAAGCAGGCTCCCCGCTGAGCAGAGAGCCCGACGCGGGGCTCGATCCCAGGACCCTGGGATTACCACCCGAGCCGAAAGCAGAGGCCTAACCCACTGAGCCACCCAGTGCGCTGTTCATCCAATGTGCGGCTGTTCATCCGCACGGAACACCGTGCGCTGTTCATCCAATGTGTGGCTCTTCTGAAGCTCCTTGTAGAGCTCACCCCTTGGAGCATATTCCAGAATCAGGTACATGCGGCGGGCATCATGGAAATAGTTGTAGAGGCGCAGGATATTGGGGTGTTGCAGGTGCGCCTGGATTTCAATTTCCCTGCGCAGCTGGTGCTCCAGTCCTTCCTTTTCGATCTGGGACTTGAAGAGGACTTTCAGGGCCACGATAAAATGGCTTTCCTTGAGCCGAGCCAGGTACACGTTCCCAAATTTCCCCTTGCCCAGAGGACGCCCGATTTCAGCCCCTATCCATGTTTTCTTTTTAAGATTTTATTTACTTATTTGACAGACAGAGATCACAAGTAGGCAGAGAGAGAGAGGAAGGGAAGCAGGCTCCCTACTGAGCAGAGAGCCTGATGCCCGATGCCTGATGTGGGGCTCCATCCCAGGACCCTGAGATCATGACCTGAGCCGAAGGCAGTGGCTTTAACCCACTGAGCCACCCAAGTGCCCTGAAAGCAAATAGAGACAGGAGGTTGGAGAGCACCACCCAGCTCATGAAGTCTCCTTGACTTCTCTCCTCCTTCTGAATTCCCACTATGGCAGCCAACCCATAATGAGAGCTTATTAAGGGCAACGCAATTGATCACCATTATGTCATTGAATCCTCACAAGTGTCCTAGGACGTCGAGTCTAAGGAAAGGGTGAGGAGAAAAGTGATTTGGCCAATGACACACCCAGAAAACAGCCAAACCAGGGGAAAACCCCAAATGTCTGGCACAGAAGCGTATGTCCTTAACTTCTTGTATATTTCCTCATTCATTAATTACCTCAGAGATTCTATAAACATTACTAAGCAGCCATTCAGGAAGGCATCGGGTGAGTGAGACAGTGTTTAGGTAAAAGAGTGAAGACTTGAGCACATAGAGGATGTGACAAATAACCACACACATTATAATTACCATAGGATTTCAGAAGGGGGCGAGGTCGCTCTGGCTGGGGAAAAAAAATCACAGAGCTCAAGGAAAGCTTCACAAAGGAAGTAGCATTTAGGATGAGCCTATGTAAGCAGAGGATTTTTTTTACACTGTTTTACCTGCAATATATGCTGCTCATTTGCACACATAAGCGATGGAAGACTGTGCGAAGTTTTGACTGGCAGAGATGGGAAGGTAAAGGCACAGAGGAAGGAAAGGGTTTGATTGTTCAGGATGTATGGAAGTCCCCGTTCAGTTCGCCGCCTTTGTCTCCACCTCCAGCCCCAAATCCAATGACTTAGGGGTATTTTCCCCTTACGACTGTATTCGGAAAGACGCACAATCAGTGAAACACTGTGAGGCCATTTTAAAAAATGAATTACTTTATGAACTGATAGGCAATTGCTTCCAAAATGTACTGTTAAATGAAAAAAAAAAAGCCAGGTGCAGAATACAGGTTAGAGTATGGCACTATTGGTGTGATAATGGAGAACAAATTGTGTGTGTGTGTGTGCGCGCACGCGCGACCTTGTCTGTTAATGTGTAAAATATGGAAGGATCCCCAGGGCGCTGAGAACAGTAATTGCTTTCCTGGAGGGGAACTGTGTGGCTGTGGGACAGGATGACAGGGAGATTTGTCACTGCCTACATTTTTGTGTCCTTTGACTTTTTAACTATGTGGATGGATTATCTATTTGAAAAGTAAACAAATATGAGTTGAACTTTTTAAAAGTAAGTGTAATAGTCTCCAAAGGCCATTCCCTGAAAAGAGGGTATATGTTGTAATATGAGGGTAGAAGGAAAAGAGGTTCATAGGTGGACGTCTCAAAACCTCAGGCCTTAATCTGTATGGCAAAAATTTTTATATATATATAATAAATAAACAACAGAATAGGTAATATATTTACTATTCATTTTCTTAACATAAGACAGCTCCTAGAAACCAATAAGGGAAAAAACCTATAACCCAGTTCAAGAATGGCAAAATGTGTTTCATCTTAACAGAATATAAATGGAGTCATAATCTATTTTTTTAAAAAACGATCAACCTCAGGCACCTGGGTGGCTCAGTTGGTTGGGTGTCTGCCTTCTGCTCAGGTCATGATCTCAGGATTCTGGGATCAGGTCCCACATAGGGCTCCCTGCTCAGTAGGGAGTCTGCTTCTCCCTCTGCCCCTCTGCCTGCTTGTACTTGCACTCTCCCTCTCTCCCTCTCCCTCGCTCTCTCAAAAAATAAATAAAATCTTAAAAAAAAAAAGACCAACCTCATTTGTAATTAAAGAAAGGCAAATTAGAACAATGATCTCTTGCTTTCTCACCAACAAGACTGCAAATATCAAAAAGTTGGATGTTACAGAGTGTTAATGAGGGTAAAATAAAAGTACTATTGGGAGGGGTATAAATTGGTATGCTTTCTTTGGAGCACAAATTAGCAATGCCTGTCAGCCTTGGAAATGAGCATGCCTTTGGCCCATCAATTCTAATTTTGAGAATTGATTCTAGAGAGATAATCCTTACACGAGTACCAGGACAAATGTACAGAATTATTCATTGCAGCAGTCTTTGTGATTACAAAAGATCACAGTCAACCTAAATATTTTCCAACTAGAGAAACCACTGCATCTAAACAGAGGGACACTAGGTAGGTGTTGAAAAGAATAATGTGGGTCTGTAGTGCTGTTGTGACAAGATGATCTTAATTTAGCCCCTCATTATCTCTTACTTGGACGACAGGAATAGCTTCTCGGCAGGTCTCCCTGCTTTCATCTTATCCCTTTGCAGGACCTGCTACATAATGGGTGGGGCCCAGTGCAAAAGGAAAATGCAGGGCCCTTGGTTAAAAAAATATTGAGAATTCCAAGAGAGTGACGGCAGAGCACTGGAACAAGGATGGGGGCCCTTCTAAGAGTGAGTCCCTGGGTGACTGCAGAGGTCACATGCCCCTTCCACACAGGTTGCAAAGCTCTTTCTGCCTGAACCACCTTCCCTCCACCCTCTCTTTTTCTGTCTGATGCACTGCATGCCTGTCAAGAAATCACTCAAATGTCACCTGCTTCGGGAAGTTTTCCTTGGCCCCTCTTACCCCAGATGCTCTTTCTTCAGTGCTCCCCCAACTCTTGCACTGAAGCCTTATTCACTCTTCCTTACGATGAATTACAAGCATGTGTTTAAAAGTCTCTCTCCCCGAGCTTCTCCAGGACTTGGCCTGTGGCTTGTGATTCTTCGGTAACCCCAGTACCTCACTCATTACCTAGCACATGGGATTTGGGAGAATGAATGAATCGCAGTGGATACATTTGGGTGCGTGTACTTAGTAATCAGTCAGATTGCTTCCTGGTTACACCTCCCCCTTGTGTTGCTAACTCAGGCTGGACTCTAATCTCACTGAGGACAGCAGGCCTGATGGCTGGCTCTGGCTTCTGAGAGTCATAATACAGTTTCAAGATGGTCCCCTGGAGTGGTGAGAGATGCCTGAGCCTGAAGGCCTCTTGGAGGACCCCCCAAACTGCCCACACCTATCTCTGAAGCTCCTTATGCATGTTCGGGCTTTTAAAATGGGGGTCTGTAAACAAACATACAAAATAAAAATTAAATTAAATTAAATCGAATAAATAAAATCGGGGTCTGATTTTATCAGGGCCAGCCAGCTCCATCAGTCAGTTCCAGGTTCTAAGAACCTGATAGTAGTTCTAGGTTGTCCCTAATCCTTTGCAAATCTGGCCTTCAAATGGAAGTGTGCAATAACCCTCTGATACATAAAGATTTCCCAAGAGGTAGTCATGCACCGGTATTTTTAAGGGAATTAATTTCCATATCCTCAACTTCCATATGTACTCTTCCTGAGAAAGTTCTTGGGGATGAGACTCCAAGCGGCTTTTCCTTTCCATCCCTCCCTCCTTCCTCCTCCCTCCCTCCCTCTCTTTCTTTCTTCCTTCCTTCCTTTCTTTCTCTGAGAGAGAGAAAGAAAGAGAGCAAGTGAGCATAAGTGGGGGGGAGGGGAAAAGGGAGAGGGATAAGCAGACTCCTCGATGAGCAGAGAGCCTGATGTAGGGCTCAATTCCAGGACCCTGGGACTATGACCCAACCTGAAGGCAGAGCTTAACTGGCTGAGCCACGCCAGCGCCCCTAGCTCTTCCATTTAGATCTTTGATCCATTTTGCTTGTCTTCATAAGAAAGGTATACCCCTGGCCTGCCCTGAATCCCTGAGTCTTACCAGGGTATATTGCCCGAGGCAATTAAAAAAAATCCTGGGGGTGGGGGCGCCTGGGTGGCTCAGTGGGTTAAGCCTCTGCCTTCAGCTCGGGTCATGATCTCAGGGTCTTGGGATCGAGTCCCTCATCGGGCTCTCTGCTCAGCAGGGAGCCTGCTTCCCCCTCTCTCTCTGCCTGTCTCTCTGCCTACTTGTGATCTCTCTCTGTCAAATAAATAAGTAAAATTTTTTAGGGGCGCCTGGGTGGCTCAGTGGGTTAAGGCCTCTGCTTTCGGCTCGGGTCATGATCCCAGGGTCCTGGGATCGAGCCCCACATCCGGCTCTCTGCGCCGCGGAGAGCCTGCTTCCTCCTCTCTCTCCCTGGCTGCCTCTCTTGACTACTTGTAATCTCTGTCTGTCAAATAAATAAATAAAATCTTTAAAAAAAATCTTAAAAAAAAAATCCTGGAGGAAACAAAGGGACTTTAAAAAATAGCAGTTTCACTGATGTAATGGACATTGGGGAGGGTATGTGCTATGGTTAGTGCTGTGAAGTGTATAAACCTGGCGATTCACAGACATGTACCCCTGGGGATAAAAATTTGTTTATAAAAAATAAAAATTAAAAAAATAGCAGTTTCAGGGAAACATTTTAATTATAGGATGACATCATTTATCAAAATTATTTTGGGTGGTATGTGAAAAAGAGTATGAGGACTTGTCCAAGGCAACACATTTTGGTGGCCCCTGGAGGGTTTTCTAGGAAGTCCTGGCCTGGACCTTTCAGACTCCAGGCCTCTAAAACTGAGCCTTCCTTCTGCCAGGTAAGCCAGGTAAATACGTTCTACTTGATTTGTTCATAACTTCCACCACAGTTGACAGCCTCCCTCTTGAAACACACTCTCCCCTTGGCTTTGACTTTATCACTCTCCTGACCTTCCTCCCTGTCTCTCTGGCTCTTCATTCCAAGCTTCCTGGTCTAGTTCCATCTCCTCTGAACTCGACTTTTAAGTCCAGGAGTTTCTCATGGCCGTGATAAGACCTCTTACCTTTGCTTCTTTTCTTACTAAGAGATCTCACCCATTACCAATTTCAAATACCACTTGCTTACTCCACATCTACACCGGAATGTCTCATAGGATTTCCAAACTGAAAAAGGCCAAAGCTAAGCTCATGTTCTTCTTTCTCTAAGCTAATAAGCAATCTGATCCTATGGACTTCACTTCATGCTAGATTTCCCTGATCTTCCAGACTGAGCTACACACCTCTTGTCTACACCCCCCACAGCACCTTGCATTTCATAGTGCTTATCCAAGTTGTAATGACATAATTATTTGTGTACTTCTATCTCTCCCTCTACATCATAAGCTCCGTATGCACAAGGACAATGTCTGCCCCCTCCCCCCCGGCACATGGTAAGATCTCATTAAATATTTATTAAGTTAACAAATGTAAACTCTCAGCCTGGGACAACTGTGTGTTAACTGTGTGTTGAACTTAGTACGTAATGCTATGTGCCCAGTAGGGGGCAGCAGAGTATAGCTAACGGAAAGAGTCCTGGCCTCCTTAGGGGAAAAAAGTAACTGTACATCACTTAACCTTTCTGAGACTTTATTTCCTTCTCGGAAATCAGAGCGAATTCTCCACTTCTTGGATCAAAAGAGATAAGTAGATATAAAAGGGCTTTTCGTGCGGTTCAAACAGAAGGGAGTGTTATTAGACGCAGTTATGATAACTATTTATTGTATAAATGGAAGCAAAGGTAGAGGATCTTGTTTATGCTACGGAATTCCTGTGAGCAGGCTTGACAGGTTCAGAAGGGAGAAAATGAAAGCTCAAGAAGACACTGGCTGAAGTCCAGAGCCAGCCGGAGGCAAAGCTGTGAAGTCAGCATATTGTGTTCTTGGCGGGCTCTCAGCTCTGCTCTCCGCTGTCCTCCCGCGGCCAGCCCCAGCCTCTGGCGTCCGGTAGCTGCGTTTGCTGCAGGCCCTTGGTTCCCTTTCCTCCTATGAGACCACATCTGTCCTGTGTCCTGGCCCCTCAGAGGCCTGCTCGTTGCCATCCACAGTGACAGCTAGTTACCACAGTGACTGGATCCCTGCTAAAGAGCTAATGACAGGTAGTATGTTATTTTACCACTCCCAATAAAAGGAGGCAGACCTTCCCAACCCAGAAACAATAACCTACTCAAAAAGAATAAATTGCTGATGGTACAGTTTCTGGTTCTATGGAAGGAGAGGAAATGAAAAATAATGCCCGTTGGCATTATGGCAGTCCTAATCTTGGGCTCAAGAAAAACAATTATAGGATGCCTGGGTGGCTCACTCTGTTATGTGTTTGCCTTCAGCTCAGGTCATGTTCCCAGGGTCCTGGGATGGTGCCCTTCGTCAGGCTCCCTGCTCAGTGGGAAGCCTGCTTCTCCCTCTGCCTCCTCTTCCTCCTGCTTGTGCGCTCTCTCTCTGGCAAATAACTAAATAAATAAATAAGATCTTATTTTAAAAAAGAGAAATAATTATACAAATACAGAATCTGTTAGATGTGACTTGATAGTAATATGAAAGGAAAACTTAAAAATTCATGTATATATACATATACATTTATTTAACTTAACTGTAATTTACATTAGTAAAAGCTACTTTTTGGCATAGAGTTCTGTGAGTTTTGACAAATGCAGTCATATAACCACCACAATCAAAATACAGAATAGTCCATCATTCCCTAAAAACATCCATGTAGTACCCCTTTGGAGAAAAACCTTCTCCCACCCTTAAGTCCTGCAACACTGATGTGTTCTCTATCCCTAGAGTCAAATTTATCAAATATTCCCTTTATGAATTTCACTTTAACGTTGCATTTAAGAATTATGTCTAACCTAAGGTGACAAGGATCTTTCTCCTTTGCTTTCTTCTAAAAGTTTCATAGGTTTACATTCAGGTCCATGATCCATTTCAACTGAATTTTATTTATTTATTCGACAGAGATCACAAGTAGGCAGAGAGGCAGGTGGTGGGGTAGGGGTGGGGTGGGGGTAGGGGGCTGGGATCATGACCTGAGCCAAGGCAGAGGCTCTAACCCACTGAGCCACCCAGGCGCCCCTCAACTGGATTTTTAAAATAGAAAATACAAGGTATAGGTCAAGGTTCACATTTCTGCATAGGAATGCCCAATTACTCCAGCATCATTTGCTGAAAAGACAGTCTTTCCCCATTGCACTTTTGTAAAAAAATCAATTGGCTATATTTGTGCCAATCTATTTCCAGACTCTATTTTGGTCTATCGATTCACGTGTGTCTATCCTTTTGCCAATACCACACTGTCTTTATTAGTGTGTAACTGTAGTAAGTCTTGAAACCAGATAGTGTGAGTTCTCTAACATTGTTTTCCTTTTCCAAAATTGTTTTGCTTTCTAGTTCTTTTGTCTTTCCATATAAATTTTAGAATCAACTTATTGATATCTATTTTTTAAAAAAACTCAGGACGCCTGGGTGGCTCAGTTGGTTAAGCGGCTGCCTTCGGCTCAGGTCATGATCCCAGCATCCTGGGATCAAGTCCCACATCGGGTTCCTTGCTCGGCAGGGAGCCTGCTTCTCCCTCTGCCTCTGCCTGCCACTCTGTCTGCCTGTGCTCGCTCTCTCTCTCCCTCTCTCTCTGACAAATAAAATAAATTAAAAAATTTTTTTTTAAAAAACCCTGGGCGCCTGGGTGGCTCAGTGGGTTAAGCCTCTGCCTTCGGCTCAGGTCATAATCTCAGGGTCCTGGGATCCAGCACTGCATTGGGCTCTCTGCTCAGCAGGGAGCCTGCTTCCTCCTCTCTCTCTGCCTGCCTCTCTGCCTACTTATGATCTCTCTCTCTGTCAAATAAATAAATAAAATCTTAAAAAAAAAAAAACTCCACTGGAATTTCGGTTGGGAATGTGTTGAATCTGTATTTCAATTTAGAGAGAATTGACATCCTAACAGAATTGAGCAATCATGTTCTATTGCTCCATTTATTTAGGCTTCTTTGATTTCTTCATTGGTATTTGTAGTTTTCAGCATAAAGATCCATCATATATTTGTTATATTTTGTTATATTTATCCCTAAGTATTTCATTACTTTGGTGTGGTTATAGATTATATTGTTTATTTAATTTGGTTTTCCAATTGTTTGTTGCCAACTGTGTCTCTATATGGAAATATGATTGATTTTTATATTATGACTTTGAATGCTATGACTTTGACAAATTCATTAATTAGTTGTAGGAGTTTTTTGGTAGATTAAATAGAATTTTCTACATAGACAATCATTTTTAACTACTAATAGAGACAGCTTTGTTTTTTCCTTTCCAATCCATATGTCTTCGTTATTCCCTGGTCTTGTTGCATTAATTAAAGTTTTCTGGATAATATTGAATAGGAGTGGCAAGAGTGAACATCCTTTTGGGTTCCCAACTTCAGGGAAAGAACATTCAGGCTTTCACCATTAGGTATGATGTCTTTTTGTAGATGCTTTTTTTTTTTTTTTTAAGGTTAGATAAGTTTCCTTCTGTTCCTAATTTGTTGAGAGATCTTATCATGAACAGATGTTAAATTCTGTTAGTGCATTTTCTTCATCAATTAAGATTATCATATTTTTTCTTCTTCAGCCTGTCAATATAGGGAATTACATTCATTGATTTTTGAATTTTGAAATTTGGGACCAGCAAACTAGGGCAAAACCATAGGCAACTCAGGAGAACAAAGGAGAGGAATGTTACTTTATAGAGAAAAAGGAGTAAGTTGGGAGGTATTACTTTGGAGGAAAGTCCCTTTGAGCAAAGTGAGAGTTGAGGATGATGATAATTTCTCATTGGCTGAGTTGTGGCAGTTTCTCATTGGCCGCACTATTGTTGAGCCAAGAGAAAAATCTTCCTTCCTCTTGCTGGAGTAGTAAAGCAGGCTTCCTGTTGCTGGGAATGCAAGGTCTGGCTTTTCATGTTGGGGGTCTGTATTTGACAGAGTTGGTAAGGGGTGAGAGCTCCCCCTGCTGGCCTCCCGGCTCCTTTTTTTTCTTGACATTAAAAAAAATTAATATACAATGTATTATTAGCCCCAGGGGTATAGGTCTGTGAATAGCTCCCGGCTCCATTTTTATTTTATTTATTTATTTTTATTTTTAAAGATTCTTTTATTTATTTTAGAGAAAGTGAGTGAGCAGGGGGGAGGGGCAGAAAGGGAAGGGAAAGAGAGACTCTTTAAGCAGACTCTGCTATGGGGCTTGATCTCATGACCCTGAGATTAGGGCCTGAGCCAAAACCAAGAGTCAGACAGGCTTAACGGACTTAGTCACCCAGGCGACAACTCTACCCGCCCCCCTTCCATTTTGAAAGAAGTTTCCTTCATTTAGTTTCATAAGTTTGGCCAGGAAAGAGGTTCCCTTCAAACAGTTTCACGAGATTGGCTGGGAAATGAGAATAATATTTGCCCTTCTTTCCTAATGAACTTGTTGGGTGGATCAGCAAAAATTTTAATGAGGTAATAGAATAAAAGTGTTTCTGAAAGTATAAAATTACATATAGGGGCACTGGGGTGGCTCATTCTGTAAGCATCTGCCTTCAGCTCAGATCATGATCCTGGGGTGCTAGGATGGAACTCCTCATCAGGCTCCTTGCTCAGTGAGGAGTCTGCTTCTCCCTCTCCCTCTTCCTCTGCCCTCCCTCCCCCTCATGCTCTCTCTCTCTCAAATAAATAAAATCTTTTTTAAAAATTACATATAAAAGTGAGGATTAGTAGTAGTATAAACTGAGATTGGATGAAATAGCTTCCTTTCTCAAAATCATGAGTTCATTCTTTCATCCAGCCATTTGTTATCTGTCTTCCAAATCCCTGTGGCTGTTCTAGATATTAAGGACACAAAGATGAACAAGGGTAATATTTCCCTAGAGGAGGAAATACATAACCTATTTAGTTAGCCCATAGGATTAAGTGTAACTTCTTAGCATGCCATGCGTAATCTGGTACCCAAGTGTCTCATCCCATCTCCCACATTTCCTTGTATAAACTTAATTCAGAGCAGCCACATCAGACCATTTACCATTCCCCAAACATACAGGGCACTTTCACCCCCTTTGCCTTTGTGCTGTTATATCAGTCCAGAATCCACTCATTATTCACTTACTGAACAAAGACATACTGGGCTCTTTCCTTATATGACGTATTATACTAGGTGTCAGGAACATGTTGATAAATAAGACCTTATTCTCTCCTCAAAGATCTTAGCCCAAGAGGAGAGAAATCTCCTTCCCCTCTTCACCTAGTAAAATTCTCTTTCTTTAAGGCTCAGATGGAAGATATGGCCCTTGTGTAGCTTTCCCTGATCCCTTTTCCTCAGTACATAGCATAAAATCACTTTGCACCTTTTTCATGTCTTCTGGGCTCAAATGACGTGGTTTGTATGCCTCTTCCTCCAGACCAGGAGCTCCTGGGCAGGGATCATGTTTTACCCCTTTCTGCATCCCTGAGAGCAGTTAGCACAATGCTTTGCATCAAATAGACCTCAGCAATAGTTGGCTGAATTGGGTATAAAACCCTGAACCTCAGGCCAGCTGGCAGGAGGCATCTAATCATGAGACACACGTTGAACTGAATTAAAAAGTGGAGGAATCAAAGTAATCCAAGCCACCCAGAAGGAGATTTTTAGAATGCACTGGAGAGCCGCTTATTTACATTTATTCCAGATTTGTTTATTTCTTGTGTAAATTCCAACATGACCTCCCGTGGTCTGTCTGTCAGGGGACAGGCCTAAGCCAAATAGTCTGAGGTCATTCCGAGAATAAGAAGGGTACTTCTAGGACACTTAGAATTGCCCAAGCGTTAGCAGTCTGGGTTTAGGAACTTAGAATCCTAATTCTTAGACCTGGAAGGTATCTTTAGAAGTTATAAATTCCCTTTCAGAGAGGGGCCTCTGACTGATTATCCAAGGTCACACAGCTAGAAAAAATATTCACACATAGAAGCACTGGCAGATGAACTTTCGATTCACTCTCTCCCCTGTTGTAGAACGTCCTGGAAATGAGGATCATACCTCTTGCCCTAAAGGGCCAAGAGTTACTCATCCTACTGTTTTCCCTGACGCTTTTACCTCTCCTGCTTTTGGATGTGGACAAAAGCTTTTCAGAGAATCCTGTTACTCCTACAACTTGGGACTCTTGCCTCTCCTCCCCCAGACACAGTGTCGCAGCAACAACTCAGGGACTCAAGTCAAAAGCCCCAAACTCTAGTTCCAGCTCTTGTCCCAGACAACTGTAGAACCTTGGACAGGTTGCTTTGTCCTTCCCAGCTTCAATTTCACCATCAGGACAAGTGTGTTTGGGTCTAATATTTTGTAAGTTTACCTCCTTATTCTTCTTGTGGACACAGTGGAAGATTCATTAGACCGTGGACTAAGAAAGTGCAAAGAGAGAATGTACCTCTCCCAACCTAACTCCAGAGGCTCACTCTCTCTCTTTTTAATAATTTTTTTTTAAGATTCAAAAAATAATTATTTATTTATTTGACACAGAGAGAGAGAGAGAGAGAGATCACAAGTAGGCAGAGAGGCAGGCAGAGAGAGAGGGGGAAGCAGGCTCCCCGCTGAGCAGAGAGCGGGATGGGGGCTCGATCCCAGGATGCTGGGATCATGACCTGAGCCGAAGGTAGAGGCTTAACCCACTGAGCCACCCAGGTGCCCCCATCTTTTTAATAATTATTAACATTTTTAGACAGCCACTGATTTAAGCAGCCATTGCTTTCTTTCTTCATATTCCAGATTATTTTCTCGTGACCCCTTTGTAACATCTTTATTGAGATATAATTCATATACCATAAAATTCATTCATTTAAAGTATGCAATTCAGTGGGTTTTTTTTTTAAAGATTTGTCTACTTATTTTAGAGAGAGAGCATGTATGCAAGCAGCAGGGAGGGGTAGAAGGAGAGGGAGAGAGAGAATCCCAAGCAGACTCCCCACTGAATATGGAGCCCAAGATGCAGGGCTTGATCCCACGACCTTGAGATCATGACCTGAGTTGAAATTAAGAGTCGGATACTCAACCCACTGAGTCGCCCAGGCACCCCGCAATTCGTTTTTTTAAAGCTATATTCAGAACTATGCCTCCATCACCACAATGTACATTTAGAATATTTTCATCACCCCAAAAAGAAACCCTGTACCCTTTAGCAGTGACTCTCTGCCACCACTCCATCATCCCAGCACTATGCTCCGCTACTCTACGTTCCATATCGATGGATTGGCTCTTCTGGAAATTTCATGGAAGTGGAATCATATAAGATGTGGTTCTCTGTGACTGGCTTCTTCTTTCCCTTATTACGTTTTCAAGGCTCATCCATGTTGTAGCATAAATCAGGACTTCATTCATTCTCGGCCAACATGAGATTCCATTGTATGAACATACCACATTTTGTTTATCTATCCATCAAGTAATAGACATTTGGATTGTTTCCACATTTTGTCTGTTATGAATAATGTTGCTATGAACATTCATGTACAAGTATTTGTGTAGACATGTGTCTCCCATTCTCCCGAGCATGTAACAGGAGTGGAATTGCTGAGTCAAATGGTAACTCTATGATGAATTTTTAGGGACTGTCAAATGTATTCCAAAATGGCTATACCATTGTACATTCCCAGCAGCACTACAGGAGGGTTCCACTTTCTCCACATCCTTGCCAACACTTGTTATTGTCTGTCTTTTTTATTGTAGCCATTCTTGATGATGTGAATTAGTATCTCATTACAGTTTTGACTTGCATTTCCTTAATGACTAGTGATGTTGAATATCTTTTCATGTGCTTATTGACCTCTGGTGTATCTTTGAGAAGTGCCAATTAAAATCCTTTGCCTATTTTTAATTGGGTCCTTTGTCTTTTTATTGCTGTGTTGTAAGAGTCCTTTATATATTCTGGATACTAGATTCTTTTTTTTTTTTTTAAGATTTTATTTATTTATTTGACAGAGAGATCACAAGTAGACAGAGAGTCAGGCAGAGGAGGAGGGAGAAGCAGGCTCCCTGCTGAGCAGAGAGCCCGATGGGGGGCTCAATAACAGGACCCTGAGATCATGACCTGAGCCGAAGGCAGCAGCTTAACCCACTAAGTCACCCAGGCGCTCCTGGATACTAGATTCTTATCAGATATGTGATTTACAAATATTTTCTCCTATTTTGTGGGGTGTCTTTTCACTTTATTAATAGTGTCCTGTGAAGCACAAAAGTGTTTTTATTTGGGGGAAGTCCAATTCATCTATTTTTTTTTCTTTTGTTGCTCGTGCTTTTTGTATCATAACTAAGAAACCATTGCTTAATCTAAGACAAATATTTACATCTATGTTTTCCCTTAAGAGCTTTATGGGTTTTTTTTTAAGATTTTATTTTTATGTAACCTCTATACCCAACATGGGAGCTTGAAATCACAACCCCAAGATCAAGAGTTGCATGCTCCACCAACTGAAACAGCCAGGTGCCCCAAGCATTTTATGGCTTTAGATCATATATTTATGTCTTCGATCCATTTTGGATTAATTTGTGTATATAGGGTGATGTTGGGATTCCAACTTCCATCTTTTGCTTGGTGATAACTAGTTGCCCTAGAACTACTTATTGAAAAGATAATTCCTTTTTCATCAAATTTTCCTAGCATCTTGTAGAAAATCAACTGACCACAAATGTAAGGGTTTATTTCTGGAGTCTCTGTCCTATTCCATGTCTGTCTTTATGCCAGTAAAACACTGTGTTGATCATTGTAGCTATGTGGTAAATTTTGGCATCAAGAAGTGTGAGTCCTCAACGTTTTTTTTCTTCAAGATTTCTTTGGGATCTTTCTGGATCCCTTGCACTTCTATATGAATTTCAGGATCAGCTTATCAATTTCTGCAAAAAAAGGCAGCTGGGATTTTTATAGGGATTGCAATGAAACTGCAGATTAGCTTGGAGAGTATTCCTGTCTTAACATATTCTTTGGTCAATGAATACAGGATGTTTTTCCATTTATTCAGACCTTTAATCTCTTTCAATAAGTATTTGTATTCAATGTACACATCTTACACTTCTTTTGTTAAATTTATTCTTAAGTATTTAACTTTTTCATTCTATTGTAAATGGTTCTCTCTCTCTCTCTTTTTAAAACAAGCTAAACACCCAGCATGGATCTCAACATGGGGCTTGAACTCATGATCCTGAGATCAAGAGTCAGATGCTTGGGATGCCTGGGTGGCTCAGTCAGTTGAATGTCTGATTCTTGATTTCAGCTCAGATCATGATCTTAAGGTCATGAGATCGAGCGTCACATCAGGGTTCGTGCTCAGTGCCCAGTCTGTTTATCCCTTCCCTTCCCTCTGATTGATTCCTCTCTCTTTCTAAAATAAGTAAAGAAAAAAACAACTTTTTTTTAAAGAGTCAGATGCTTAACCAACTGGGCTATACAGGTGCTCCTGAAATTCTCTTTTAAATTTCATTATTGGGTTGTCCATTATTGGGTTGTCCAGTGCATAGAAATACAATTGATTTTTATATATTAATATTGTATCCTGCAACCTTACTAAACTTGTTTATTAAATCTAATAAACAAGGTGGGTTTTTTTTGTAGCTTCTTTACGATTTTTTATATACAAGATCATGTAATTTCAGAATAGGTATACCTTTACTTTTTTCTTTCCAATCCAGATGCCTTTTATTTCTTTTTCTTGCCTGAGTGTGGGCTAGAATCTCACATATATACATAGTGAAATTAAGTAGAAAGAGCAGAAATCCTTGTCTTAGTTCTGATTTTAGGGGAAAGTTTCAAGCTTTCATCATTAAGTATGATGTTAGCTGTGGGATTTTATTTTTCCAAAATTACTAATTCAGTCTCTTTATTTGATATATATATCTATTTAGAGTTTCTATTTCTTCTGCATCTGTGTCAAGCATGTATGTCTATCTAGGAACTTGTACATTTCATCCAAATTATCTAATTTATTAGGCTTATAGTTGTTTGTAGTATTCCTTATAATCATTTTTATTTCTTTAATGTAATTTCTTTTTTTTTTTAAGATTTTACTTATTTATTTGACAGAGATCACAAGTAGGCAGAGAGGCAGGCAGAGAGAGAGAGAGGAAGAGAAGCAGGCTCCCTGCCGAACAGAGAGTCCAACGTGGGGCTCGATCCCAGAACCCGGGGACCATGACCTGAGCCAAAGGCAGAGGCTTTAATCCATTGAGCCACCCAGGCGTTCCCTAATGTAATTTCTGTAACATTTTTATAACTTGATCTTCTCATTTTTTTTATCCGGTAAGTCTACCTAAAGTTTTGTTAATTTTATTGATCTTTTCAGCAAAAGAGGTTTTGTTGATTTTCTTTACTGTTTTTCTAGTCTCTATTTTACTTATTTTATCTAATACTTATTCTTTCCCTTTTTCTGTTTGATTTAGGTTTGGATTACTCCTCTTTTTCTACCTTCTTTAGGTGAAAAGTTAGGTTTTCGACTTGAGATATTTCTTCTTTTTAATATAAGCACTTACAACTATACATTTTCCCCTAACCTTGCTACATCTCATAAAATTTCTCTTTTCCCCTCTTGCAGCTAAGGCAAGGGCAGCATGATTTAGGCTTGGCCATTTGACACTCTCATCAGCACTTTGAATCTTGAACAAATAGTGTAAAAACATGGGGACAGAGTAGAATTAATTTACGATGGCAGCATCGTAATGATGTTCATGATGAAAGCAGTGGTTCCAGCTGTGGCCCCCTTACCTAGACAATTCCTTTGTTGTGACATTGGCTGATATTCCTGGTTCTATTCTCTGAGCTTAATTAACTAAACTTCCTATCAAACTGAGGATTGCTTGATAACCTTCCAGTATGTTTATTTCTTCCTTAAGTCGGTGGAGTTGGTTTCTTTTGCTGGAAACTAAGAAACCTGGCATACTGTTGAGGTAAGGGTTAGGGAGAAAGAGAAAGCATAGGTCTTTCACTTTTCTCTTTGCAAAAACTTTCTTTGTAAATTTCTGTGTTGCTAGTATTGTCGTATTACTTCTGTTATTTAAAAATATACCTTTTAGGGGCGCCTGGGTGGCTCAGTGGGTTAAGGCCTCTGCCTTCGGCTTGGGTCATGGTCCCAGGGTCCTGGGATTGAGCCCCACATCAGGCTCTCTGCTTGGCGGGGGGCCTGCTTCCTCCTCTCTCTGCCTGCCTCTCTGCCTACTTGTGATCTCTGTCTGTCAAATAAATAAATAAAATCTTTTTAAAAATCTTTAAAAATATACTTTTAGGGTGCCTGGGTGGCTCAGTGGGTTAAAGCCTCTGCCTTCAGCTTGGGTCACGATCCCAGGGTCCTAGGATCAAGCCCTGCATCGGGCTCTCTGCTCTGCAGGGAGTCTGCTTCCCTTCCTCTCTCTCTGCCTACCTCTCTGCCTGCTTGTGATCTCTGTCTGTCAAATAAATAAATAAAATCTAAAAAAAAATAAAAAATAAAAACATACTTTTAAAATCGAGAGCCTAAAGCACAGTGGGGGTAAGAGGAGTGGTAGGATATAAAATATGAAACTCAGGATAAGGCCAGATTGTACAAGGCCTTGAATATCATCTTAAGGATTCTGATTTTAGCTCAATAAGTATGGGGAATTTACAAAGCAGAGCAACGATGACATGAGAGATCTTTGTTTGTTTGCTTGTTGCCATGTAGATGGATAAGAATTCAGAGAAATTAGAGGACAGGAGAATAGTTAGAAGGAGGCTACTACCATAGTCCACATACAATATTGAGCAAATCTCTCAATCTAGAGAAGGAGGGAGAGAGAAAGAGGAAGGAAGGAAGGATGGAAGGAAGGAAGGAAAGGAAGGAAGGAAGAAAGAAAGAAAAGATTATCAGTCATAGGTTGGAGTTTTCTGGAAGCAGATGCTGAGACAGTTGAGGTAGAAGGTACTAACTGGGGAAAGGAAGCAGGGTTGAAGAGAGGGAGAAGTCAAACTGCAGTGTAGATGTGACAATGACGGAGACCCAGCCCCCTGGCAAGGAGCTCTGGAGCGAATACTGCTTATCAGAATTGTCCTGCAGTGGGCCAGAATGGCTGAAACTTTGCATCTTTGCTTTGCTCAGTCACCAGATGAGGACAGCCCCAGGAGGAACGTGACCTCCTGCAGGACTGTTCTCTGCAGGTGAGGCCGACAGGGAAGGAACTGAAGCAGCTAGAGGCTTGCTATCTGCTGCCTCTACGCCCTGTAACTAAATGGCTAGACTTTCCCTGAAGGTAGGACTGGGTGGTACGTCTCCGGGCCTGCCATAGAGAAAGACATGAGGGACGGCATCTTGGAAAAAAAGCAAGTGAGTGGGAAAAGTGGATTAAATTCTACAGATGCTCGGGAGCCTGGGTGGCTCAGTGGGTTAAAGCCTCTGCCTTCGGCTCAGGTCATGATCCCAGGATCCTGGGATCGAGCCCCATGTCGGGCTCTCTGCTCAGCAGGGAGTCTGCTTCCCTCTCTCTCTGCCTGCCTCTCTGCCTACTTGTGATCTCTGTCTGTCAAATAAATAAATAAAATCTTAAAATTTTTTTTTTTAAAAATTCTACAGATACTCTATTTTCTAGGTGGGGATGAAAAGGGAGTAAATAAAGGTTAACACTGAGATCTCTACACTGATATGATTTGATAGTAATTCTGTTTAACTGACAGCAAACAACAGAAGAGAGAAAAGGTTTGGGGAGAAAGATAAGGAATTTAATTTAGAACATGCTGACTCAGAAATGTCTGCAAAATATTTTTTTGGTGGTAGAGATGATTTCAAGAATCAATGTAATGGGGAGGTCTGGAGGTCAGCAGCGAGTGCTTTATATCTATATTCTTTTTTTTTTTTAAATTTTGAATGCACTTAGTACTTCATTTATTTTAATTTATATTTGGGGAAAATGCATACCTAAGAAGTATATCCATTTAAAGGAAAACAGTACATAAATAGGGTGTGATGCTATAGCAAAATCATGAAGGTGGGTCACACATGACCAAAGTCTGAGAAACCCTGGAGTGGCTGTCCTTGGATCCAGTGTCCACCTTCAGACAAATTAGGGTTGCCTGATGTGGGATATGGCTGCCCAAGTTCTGGCTCTTCTCCAGGGACTGAGGACAAAGCAGTTTCTTCGGGAAAAGTCTGTGGGCAGGGGCAGCTTGAGGTGTTACTATGGACCTCTAGGTTGAGTTGTAGCTCTGGGGGCCACTGTCTGGGAGTGTCTGAGGTGGGCGTGTAGTTTCCAGCCTTCTGTGACCTTACTCTGAGGGGAGGTTGTGAGAATTGAATGTGATCATTGATACAAAGGTGCTTTGAAAATCAAAGCGAGGAGACAGTAGGCAACTTCCCTCATCTCTCCCGACTCAGTCTCTTTACGGGGCGTATATCTATATTCTTACTTCATACTTGTAATGCCTCAATGAGGTAAAGGCAGGTGTTATTTTTATTATACTCTTTATTTATGAAGAAACTGAGACTTGAAGAAGTTAAATTCCTTACTCAAAGAAATAAAACTCAAGTCTGATGATAAAACATTGGCTTTCAAAGACAAGATTATATTGTTTTCCATGGAAAACACCGCAAACAGATGGCATTTGAAGCCATGAGGATTAGTAGGTCATCCACAAAGGGTACAGTTCAAATGGGAACAAAAAGAGCCAAAAAGTGGAATTCTAAGGAAGCCACATTTCCAAGGCGATTGGAAGTAATTGGAGTAAGATGACAAAGGCAAAGGGATTGACTGAGTGGCCAGAAGAGTTTCTAAAAATTAGAAGTATGGGGGCGCCTGGGTGGCTCAGTGGGTTAAGCCTCTGCCTTCGGCTGGGGTCTTGATCTCAGGGTCCTGGGATCGAGCCCTGCATCGGGCTCTCTGCTCAATGGGGAGCCTGCTTCCTCCTCTCTCTCTGCCTGCCTCTCTGCCTACTTGTGATCTCTGTCAAATAAATAAATAAAATCTTTAAATTTTATTATAATATAATAATATATAATATAATAATATATAATATATAATATAATATAATATAAATAAAATAAATAAAATCTTTAAAAAAATTTAAAAATTAAAAAAATAAAAATTAGAAGTATGGAATCTCAGAAGTCAGGGTCAAAAGAGGGTTCTAGTCCACAAAAGAAAATGTTACAGATGTCATGGGGATGAAGCATTTACAATTAGAGGTCACTGATGATCTTAGAGCAGTTTATAAGGAAGTCAGTTTGCAGTGGTTTGGGGGTGTAAGGGAGATGAGGAAGTAGAAGCAAAAGGTAAGGCTACTTTCACAGAAGTTTTGCAAAGTAGAGGGAGAAAAAAAATAATGCCACATACATAAGTAAGGAATTTATTAATAATATTATTAAGTAATTAATAACTCTTTGCTCCCATATTACTTATATTTTACACTTTCACCATTTCTATGGTTATTTCTGTCTACCTCTATTATACCAGGGTCCCTTCCCAAGTCGATGTGCCTGGAAGAACCAAATATTGTTTATTTTGGTTGTGGATGGACTTCTTGTATTTGTTAGGTGTTTTGAATGTCTCAGGTGATTCTGTCCTTGAAGGATGTGCCATAGATATCCCCCCAGCTCCACCCAACTCCATCAACTGTTTTCCACAAAGATAGATAAGCATTCGCTTCTCAGAACAATTCAAAGCATGCAAGCTCTTAGGTGCTCAGCAAACCAAAACCTCTAAGTCTACCTAGCTTCCTCCCTTCCCTTCCCCTCCCCCAGACTCTGGGTGGGCAGATCAGAGAGAAGGAGCAGCCACTCCAAACCTTCTGGGATGTAATGTCCCAGATGAGGACTCTGTTTGGTTTTGAGCTGAGGTCTTCCCTTGCCAGACCCCAACAGTCCAGCCCTTTCTCAGAGGGGGCTGGAGAGTAATCAACACCGCCGTCCACCTGTGCACAGAAAGATGCCTACAGCCACACCAGCGATGATGAAACTGCCCACCAGGACGCCCAGGACCAGCGAAGTGTAGGAGCGACCAGTTTGGCTCCCTGCAGAACATGCACAGAGTTAGCCTGAGGAACCTACCTCCAACATTCTCGTCCATGCTCTGAGTCACACCCCAAGGGATTCCCACCCCAAAGGAAGGGGCTAATTCACCAAGTGATGGAAGTTGTGTATACTCTGTCCCAAACCCCCAGCCCAGGGCCTCCTGTTGCTCAAGGCACCCATCCTTCAGGTCCACCCATTTGCCTGGAACCCACCCTATACCCAGCCCCTCCCCCCTTCCCATCCTACCTTTTGAGTTTTTCAAAGTGACATATTCCTGCATGTACTGCACACAGATGTCCTGCAGATATTCTTGCAGTTCGTACCGAGTACGATTGTAAAAGTTGAGCTGATGCAGAGTAAAGGTGACCACCTTGGACGATGCCTGGGGCCCTGCCACCCATAAGGCTGTCTCTGGCTGGAAACTCACAAAGGAGCTCCCATTCATAGTCACTTCGAAGAAGACGCGGGCTGGAGAGCCCTCAGGAAGCTGCTCACAGCCCAGGAAGCAGCGAATGGTCAGAGGAACTGTGGATGGGGGATTCAGGGTGAGACAGCCGTGTGGAGAGGGTGCCAGGTGTGGGAGGATGGCCACCAGGGGGAACATGAACTTTTGGGGTTTAGGATGGATCAGGGACAGGACGTCCCAACAGGGTCTACCCTGAGGTCATGCCAGCAAGAAGAGGGCCTGACGGAGGCTCGGCAACTAGGACTCCTCTTCAGGCTCAAGCTCCCACCCAGCAATCAGCAAAGGCAGGTGCCCTGACACCGGGGCTCCTCAGAACAGCCAGCTCACAGGGGACCAAGCCATCCAGGAGACCCCTCCGGGAACCCCCGCCTCTTCCTTACACCCCTCCCCTTTCTCCAAGGCCCGCCCCCACTAAGTCCCTCCCACGGGCCACGCCTCCCAGCCGCGAAGGCCCACCCTCACCCGCCGCCCAGGCTGCACCCGCCGCGCGCGAGCGCCACTCACAGGTCAAGTGCCGCTCCAGGTGCACCAGCTCCACCATCATTTGGAACTCTCTCAGGTAGGTCTTCAGGCGTTCCTCTGTGTGCACCCAGGTCTCGGGCGCCTCCAAGGGCTGCAGCTGGAGGATCGTGACGTTGGTGCCCTGGCCTTCCAGCACGTGCGTCGTCAGTCCCCCCAGCGACGCGTTGCCCCGGTGCCACACTTGATAGGGGTCACGGAAGTAGGAGATCTGGAGCATGTGGAGGCCTGCGGGTAGGTGTCAGCGCGTCAGCTCTTGGGCCGGCGTGAAGCTGGAGATAATAACCCCCTACCCAAAGGCCGGCCGCCCGCCCACCTTCCCGGCCGCCCATAGTTATAAAGTGTGCTTTCACCCTTCCTCCCACAACCCTGTCCGGAGCGCAGGACAGGGATTATTATCTCCGTTTTACAGATAAGGAAACTGAGGCTGGGAAGAGCAGAAGCCACTTGCCCCAGGGTAATCCAGTCAGTGGAAGAGCCGCTCCGATCTTTCTCTCTCTCACCCCTAACTACCTCCACTTCCGGTTGGTCAACACAGGCTGACCTACAATAAAATCCCATACGGTCTCCAGTTCTCGGCCTTCCCCGCCACTGCCCTACTTCAGGCCTCATGGGTGCTCATCTGGACTGGGGTAGTAACTTCCTTCCTCATCCCCCTGCCCTCATTGTTCAGTTTCACTCCTTCCAATCTGATCTCCATCTGACCCAGAAATAAGATTATGCCCTTCTCCTACTTAAAATGCTCCAGTGACACATTCGCCTGTCAATAATAGTCATAATTGCTGTTAAGTACTTATGATGGACCAAACACTGTACCTACACACATTATTATCTTATTTTTTTATTAAATTATTTATTTTCTTTCTTTTTTTATTTATTTGACAGAGATCACGTAGGCAGAGAGGCAGGCAGAGAGAGAGGGGGAAGCAGGCTCCCTGCTGAGCAGAGAGCCCGATGTGGGGCTCGATCCCAGGACCCTGGGATCATGACCAGAGCCGAAGGCAGAGGCTTTAACCTACTGAGCCACCCAGGCGCCCCCATTATTATCTTATTTGTGCTTTCCTCCCATTAGCTCAACGCAGTGGCTACTGTTATTAACCTCAGTGCATAAGGGAAGCGGGCTAAATGGCACAGCAGAACCAAGGTTTGAATGTAGGCAGTGTGAGTCCGGCACGTTTAGCCGCTCAGCCATACTGTCTTCCCACGGGATGTCTGCCCACAGAATGAAGTCCAAAGTCTTTCGCTTGGCATTCAAGGCTGCAGGAGACCAGGTCCCAACTGGCTTCTCTGGCCTCTTCCTGTCCTTAGATATAGTGAACTACTTGGAGTTCCTCATGCTGCCTTCTGGCTGACATGAATAGTATGTCCAGGTTGCTCTGCCTCCAGGCAAGCTTCTTTTCATGCCTTAAGACCCAGCTCTGTTGCCATCTCCTTGTAGAAGTTTTCCTAATGCCTCTCCTCTTTACCCTCCCAGACACAGGGACACCTGGGTGGCTTAGATGGTTAAGCGTTCACCTTTGTCATGATCTCATAGTCCTGGGATTGAGCCCCACATCAGGCTTCCGTCTGCTTCTCCCTCTCCCTCTGTCCCTTCCCTACTTGTATGCTCTCTCTCTCTCTCTCTCAAATAAATAAATAAAATCTATAAATAAATACTTACATACCCTCCCAGACCCAGTGGGTCTGTTTCAATGATCCCAGATTTCACATAACTGTCTTCAAATACATAATTGTCTCCAAATATACAGACTGCACTGGGCTCCACTAGACTATAGAATTGTGTCTGGTTATCTGCCTTCTACGCCTTTTAAGGGCCTGGCACAGGATTGATGTCCAGAGAATGTATGAGGAGGGGATGAGTCTGGGATCGTCAGTGTGTGGGTGTGTGATGTGTGTGTCTTGTCCACGTTTGCTTATGAAAAGTTGTGCTCTGCGTCTGCAGTATGAATAGGTAGATCTGTGTGGGTAACCCTAGATAAGGTTCTTAACTGCCCTGCGCCCAGTCTCTTCAGCTGTAAAATGGAGATAATCATTTTGCTTGCCATAGAGATCGTGGGGGTTAGATTTGTCAGTGCGTGTATTAACCGTAGTGAACGCTCCTAGAATTCTGGTGATTTGCTCCCTCTCTAAGACAAGGGTGGAGGGAGGGGAGACTATAGCTCTGGAGATGGTCAGAAAGGGGAGAGGAGGTCCCTGTGCAGTCATAATATAGAGCAATAACTCCTTTCTCCGCTTAAAGAGCCACTTCAGGCAGCCTGACCCCCTGTACATTCACCCATGGACCACAGCTTCCCTTGCCCCAGACTTTCCCGCCGCCTCCTGCCACCCATCTTCCACCTTCTCCGGTCTCCTATCTGCCTTGCTTCTCTCGACCCCAGTCTCTCCAGTGGCTTCCCATTCCTTCCATCCCTCATCTCTTCTCTGAGTCTCTTCCCATCTTCCCTGGACTCACCCCTACCCACATTACTCTCAGCACTCCCTCTCCAGACTCACCCCCTCTCCCCAGGGCTAATCCCCTTACCCGTTCTACCCATCCCTTTCCACTTCTCCAGTCCTGTTCCTCCAGCCTCTTCCATCACCCCCTTTCCCCGGGCAAACTGTACTTCCTCACCTTGGCTCTGGGACACAAATCAGTCCCCAGGACCCTGCCTGCCCCATAGAGAGATCTGGCTGGCTGCAGGCACAGGCAGTGTGGGAGAAGTGCTCCGCTGGTCTTCCCCCATGTACCCCAGACGGGCTGAGAGTCTCCAGAACCATCCCGGGGAAGGAGATGTGCCCCGACTCACCATCCGAGGCGCGCAGGCTGCAAAAGGCCCAGCCAGGCAGGAGCAGCAGACGCAGCAGTGGCAGCAACGGTGTCAACATCCTGGGGCGGAGGATTTTACCCCACCTGGGCTCCTGACTCCGGCAGGCAGGGGGCTCTGGCTGGCTGCAGCCTAGAGGGAAAAGAAGTGAGGACTGTCTGGAAGGGGAGGAGGCTGAACGGAGGAGGTTGGAAGGTGGCCAGAGGATAGGAGGAGGAAGAAGGCGGCAGGCTTATAAAGTGTTATTCCTCCCCGGTCTCATTTCCTACTAGGGGGCTGGCCTCCCTCTTGCCCTTCCCTTGCCCCGCCCTGCATCGGCCCTCAAGCCCAGACCTGCCTTTTCCCTTTTCCCTGGGCCTCTTCCAAACAGGGAGCGGAAAAGGGGGAGTCAGATTCAGAGAGAAGGTCTGCCCTCGCTGAGTCAGGGGGTGGGGCATCTGCTTTCAACTTAGAGCACACTCTAGGGTGTAGCGATCAGCAGGTTATTGATGGGAAAACTGAGGCTCCAAGAGGTGCAGGGACTTGCCCAAAAGAAGTTTATATGTTGTGCTGGTAACCGATCGGGATTAGAGTTCAGTTTTCCAGCATGCTGGCTACGTTTTATCAGGATTATAGTAATTACACAATCAAGGATCTTGCGCTCAGAAATACATAGTTACAAAATGAGTATAAAACAGCTCACTGCAGTGCTCTTTGTAATAGGAGAGAATTATGAACAATCTAAATCTCATTAGGGGATGGGTCACTTTAAGCAGTATTTTTCAAACAGGTCACAATCTACTCCTGGATGATGAAAACAGTTTAGCAGATGATGACTAGCAGCAGTTTTGTTTTTGTTTGTTTTTATGAACTAGAGCAGAATAAAAATTTTCAGTGCCTCCTTCTGGGTCAGAGTAAGCATTATTTTATGAAATAGTTGTTCAGTTGTATACATGCCTGTTTCAGTTTTGTGCATGTATGTTTCCGTGATGGATTTTGAATGGCAGTTTAAAATGTATTTCTTATTCTGGGAAGCAAGTGGAAAAATTTGGAAGTCACTCCACCCAACTATGGTAATCCTATGGGATTACCTTATTAATCCTATAGAATTACCTATGGAATACTATGTAATAGTTAAAACAAAAAAACAAAAAAAACAAAAAACCTCCCCTGCCCAATCTCCACTCTATTTCCATATTACTTAATACTACCTGAAATTATATTACTTATTCATTTACATGTTTCTTGTCTGAATGTCCCACCAGAATGTGAGCCCCAAGAGGTTGTCCGTCTTGTTTGCTCCCTTGCTTGGAAGGGAGCACATAATAAATACTACAATCCATAATCACTATCAGCTAACAGGTGAATGAGATAGTGACTCAGTGATCGCTGACTGAGACAGTGAAGATATGCATAAGTCTCAAAGCGTAAGTTGCAGGACATCAGTTTTAGAACCATGTATGTGTCAGCCAAACACGTGACCACTAAACAACCTATTTCTTTATGGAAGGAATCTGGAAGGATGTGCATCAAATATAACAGTGATTTATCTCCAGTGATTTATTACCAGGGAGGAGCCCGAGGTTGAAAGTATTCGGATGTGTATGTATATGTATATGGGGTGTGTATGTGTGTAAGCACGTGTGTGTGCGCATATGAATGTGTGTGGGTGCATGCGTGTGTGAATGTTTGTGTGTATTTGTGTGCGTGTCAGGGCGGCAGTCTTGTGGAAGGCCGTTTCCGTCTATTTTGTGAAGGGTTTTATCACTCTATCTATATTGTTTGAAAAGTTTGCCCCTAACATGAGATGATATATCTCGTGTGGAATTAACAATAAAAGTTTAAGTAATAAACTATGGGGGAAGAAGGTGGCAGATCACGTGAGCTGACGTACTGACATGAGACATTGATAAGTGAGAAAGGGGAGTGTGGAATGATATGTACAGGATAATTCCATCTAGTTTTAGTTTAGAATGTTACTTCTGTCTGAGTAATACACCTATATCTGTAGGAAGAATACCAGGAGGGGGCTGTCAAGAGATTAGCTAGATTAGCTCTGGGAAACGGGATTAGATAAAGGGCTGACAGTGGGGGTTTTAACTTCTTTATTTTATATACTGTTCCTTGGAGGGAGAGTTGATGTCCTAATGGAATCAGGGCAAACTCTGAACACATACCAGCCTCCCTTCTCTGAACTGAATATAAGCAAGAGTGTCCATGCTCACTCCTCAGTCATTGTAGACAAGCTTAGAAATAACCAAGTGTTTTCCCAGCTTGCCAAAATGGTCTAGTCAGGAGGCAAATGGGGCCTTGTTTTCCTGGACTGGTACTCAGGAAGAGTGGACGGTCTTAAATCACTGCCAGTTACACTGTTTTGGCTTTTATAAAAAATGATTATGAAATATTCCATATTTGAAGAATTTTTTTCAGGGCTGAAGAATTTTATTACAAACCTACTTGTCCTCACTACCCAGGGGAAGAAATAAAATATTACCAATATAATTGAAGACCCTTAAACTCCCTGACCGTGACTTTCTCCCCCCTGCCCTGTCACCAAAGTAACCACTAATCAGAATTCACAATTTCTCTGGGCTCCTGGATGGCTCAGTTGGTTAAGCGTCTGCCTTTGGCTCAGGTCATGAACCTGGGGGTCTGCTTCTCCCCCTGCCCCCTACTCATGCTCTCTCTCTCAAATAAATAAGTTAAATCTTTTTTTTTTTAAAGATTTTCTTTATTTATTTGACAGAGAGAGATCACAAGTAGGCAGAAAGGCAGGCAGAGAGAGAGAAGGGGGGGGGGAGTGGGCTCCCTGCTGAGCAGAGAGCCCGATGCGAGACTCGATCCCAGGACCCTGAGATCATGACCCGAGCCGAAGGCAGAGGCTTAACCCACTGAGCCACCCAGGCGCCCAATAAGTTAAATCTTAAAAAAGCAAAAAGTGACATGATGCCGGAGGAGGAGCAAGATGGCGGAGAAGTAGCAGCTGAGACGACACCAGGTAGCCGGAGATCAGCTAGATAGCTTATCAAAACATTGCGAACACCTACAAATCCAACGGGAGATCGAAGAGAGGAAGAACAGCAATTCTGGAAACAGGAAATCGAACACTTTCTGAAAGGTAGGACAGGCGGAGAAGTGAATCGAAAGCGACGGGAGGATAGACCGCGGGGGAGGGGCCGGCCCCCGGCAAGCGGCGGAGCCGCGGAGCACTAAATCGGGACTTTTAAAAGTCTGCTCCACGGAGGGACATCGCTCCAGAGGCTAAACC